>CM061533.1:159046273-159342903 GCA_030545055.2 Neoaliturus tenellus
CTGGACCGTAGTCCTTGGCAAGTTCGTCTGTCATTTCCCCAAGGTAATCACCAGTGTTAACTCTATACAGACCGTCGCGATAGTAATAAACGCAGCTGTCCGTGTCGTAGTATAATACCTGGCCTCCTAGGGCTTCCAAATGTTCATATAACTTAAGTCTTGCGTGAGCCGTGGTATAAGCTGCGATCACAACATTCACGGTCCTCAAGGGTTCACTAGCCTCGTCAGCCATTTGCCAATTTACAAGGAGAACTTCTTCGTTTATAATTTGGATTAAATTTACTCTTCCTCCAGGCTGGGTTAACAATCGGAAAAACTCCTTAGAGTCCTTCACGATCGACGTTTTAGTCATATTTTCCCTTTGCCCAAATTTACCCCAAAATGAGTTCAACATTAATTTAGCAACTGATCGGAGGCCAGCATTCTTTGCAATTTTGACTTTCTCAAGTTGAACTCCTTCATGTTTGAAATACTCCATGATATACTGGTCTTGGTCTTGTTCAGTCTTACACCAAGAGGGAAACCCTGATGCCTCTTGTTTCATTTTTAAAAACTTATTTATAAAATCCGTAAACAATCCCCCATTTTCATAGGTAGCCACTTGGTATTCCCATAACTCGTACATGTCTAGGATGGTATAGCCTTTCTCCACGGCCTTCCGAATTTCATCCATTGTCCACGTCCCCACTATGGCCCTTTCCTCGCTCTCATGTAGGCAGTCGCCCTGATTTAAGGTTTCCCCACAGGTGCGACATAACACAAACATTAATTTATTGTTCATTTTAGCTGGGAGTACGGGGTGGTAGAGATCCCAAGGTGGTAGTATCTTGCATTTCAACAATCCATCGACGTCAAGACCACGTGCTCTGCACTCCTCATTACCTATATAAATCTTTGGATGGCCAATAGGATATTTGCAGTATTTATTTACATAAGGGTACAGAGAGCAAACGTCTACATACTGAATAGTTTCACCCTCCTCACATTTATAATAGGCTTTGGCATTGCCTGTCCTGCCTCCAAAGAACGAATCTCTTGGGTTGAGTGGAAGATTGTTCAAAATTGGTAGTTTATTAAGATGATCTAGTTTATTTTCCTTCTTCAGCCTGCTAAACTCACATTCCCACATTTCTACAATATTATAGTCAGAAAGTTTATCAATTTTGGATTTTGTTCTCTCATATCTAATGTGGAGAGTGTCAGAGGGATCCTCCTTCAATGGTTCTTCCCTTCTGTATGGGTAGCATTTGGGACAGCCATGCCAGTAGCATCCATGGAATTCATAGATGTTCTCTCCATCAAACCCATCTACTTTTAGCCCATTAATTTTGGCTTCTTTGCCCGGCCTGCATGCTGTATCTTAATTCCACGTTTCTCTTCCTCCCAAGTCAACCACTGCAATGCAGCAGCTGATTGAGTGTCGGAAAAACGATACCCACCTTTTGGAATCAAGCCATTTGTATCAGGTTTAAGGAAATTACGACGGTAAGCTAAGTTGCAAGCACTGGCTATAGTTATCGCTTCAAGAAACGGGTCTACATTGCATTGCTCGAGAAGTAAAGCTCTAAATTTAATACAGGCTTGGGCCAAAATCTCAACATCTGAAATACAATATTCTAAAATTTCTTTTTGAAAGTCAAATTTGTAATCTTCTGCTACTCGCTCATCATACCACTTTTCAAAAGCTGAGTGGGACTCTTCGAACATAGAGTCTGGACAGTAATACTCCTTGGCTGGCATAGGGCCTACATAATTTTGATTCGCCAATGTATTGAAAAGATGTGGGAAATAGCCTTTCTTCTTCTCTGGAGGCAGGTCAAACGCTTTAGGGAGTGCAGAGAGGGACATGGGGAAGTAGCTAAGTGAATCGATAAACCTTACATTATCTACTTCAATTAAGATTGCTTTAGTCCCCCGAGAAGTGACGTTTGGTACAAATTTAGTTTCCTCCATCAAATACTTTAAGATAAACTGAAAGTCAAAGCCCTGTCCATTATGGGCAATCACACATACAGTCTTAAAAGTTTTCCTCACCTGCATGACATAGTCCATAAATTGTTTGACAGGGTCTTCTTTAAATATATTTTGCCTTTTCGAACAAGTTTCACACTCATTTCCGTTAATACATTTAAAGCAGTACTGTTGAGATACACATAGGTTTACCTTGTGAACCTTAACTTCAGGGTCAGAAGGCAATGACTCATCTTGGCGAGTCTCCAAGTCAAAGAATATAAACAAGAAATCGCGGTCTTTAGGGCTTTGCTTATCTACACGCATGAAACACTGGTGGTCAGCCGGTTTATAGTCTTTACAGGTGTTACAAAACACCTCACCACATACGTGGATTGACTTACGTTTAGTTGGAAAGACCATTTTGTGGCAATCATGGCAAAATTTAATAGATTTACAAACTTGTCCACGATGAGCTATCAAACACTGCTCGTTTTTAAAGTGGCGACCACAAAATCGGCAGCTAAGACCACCATATTCAAGCTTACATGGAGGAGATATAGAATGACAGGCAGAGCATTTGTTTAAGCAACGATGGTCACTCTTTGTGTTGTGAGGGGAATGGCACGCCTCACAGTAGTAGACACAAGCAAAAGCAGCAGTGAGACTAGTAATTACATTATAATGGCCATTATGGAAAAGCAAGTTAATTTTAAGGTTAGCATCTTCACTGCCGCCAGAAAAGTATACATCACGGCCTTTCGAGCTGTAGTTATAAACAGTTATTCTGTACTTTTTAAGATGAGCCTGAAGCTTCTCAAGCTCAGGAATGCCTGCGCCTTCCTCTGGGATCTCTACTCTCGCCTTTGCAATTAATTTTTTAGCTCTAAGTGTTTGTCTCAGCCCCTTATCCTTTCGAATAGCATAGGTCTGGGGATCATTCTTTGCATACGCTTTTGCCACTACCAAAGCCCTGGGGAGACATAAATTATCTTTGTTTTTTATAACAACAATTCCCTGTCTCGCCTTACACTCTTCTTCGAAGGTGTTATAAAATCCAGGGCGTTTTCTACCACGACCTACAGGTACGTTGACTCTCACCACATCAACTCTAAACGTATCAGTTGATTTGATATTTTCAGAGTTTGATTGGACGATTCCTCCAAATACACTCCAAAGGACATCACTGTTAACTTCAGAAGCTGGACGTGGAACTACATACCCTGACTCTTTTGTTTTCAAATTAATGCTATCTAATGTAAAGCCTAGGTAATCATTAGGATGGCATTCAGATTTTGCTCTCTCAACTATTTGAGCAAAACCTTGTCTAAGTCATTCAAATTCAGACGTTCCGGCTGGGGGGTTTGTAAACTTAAAAATAGTTTTAAGCCCATACAACCTGAATTTTTTTATGTACGTCCGGTCTTCGCTAATAAAATGGATTGGTTCAGTCATATTTTGAGAACCCATTTTAGAAGACGATTCCATTTTTATAAAAACGCTAAGCTTATTATAAAGCAAAAAATGGGATTTTTATAGTAAAAGTGAGGTTATGTTACCCACACGTCTGTACAGTACCGCGTCTAAGACTAAAGCAATAGAGCTGCTAACTCTGGTTTAATAGAACTCACTAGGGACTCGTTTTAGATTTACTAGTATATACTAGAGTAAAAGTGAGGTTATGTTACACAAGACCCACACGTCTGTACAGTACCACGTCTGGAAAGACACTGAAGCAATAGAGCTGATAGCTCTGGTTTTATAGAGGCTCACTAGGGCTTCACTCTGGTATTACTATATGTACGGTAAAAGTACAAATAAAAAGTGAGGTTATGTTACACAAGATCGGCACGTCTGTACAGTACCACGTCTGGAAAGACACTGAAGCAATAGAGCTAATAGCTCTGGTTTTATAGAGGCTCACTAGGGATTCACTCTGGTATTACTAATATATATCTACAATAAAAGTACAATAAAAAGTGAGATTATGTTACACGAGATCGGCACGTCTGTACAGTACCACGTCTGGAAAAACACTGAAGCAATAGAGCTGATAGCTCTGGTTTTATAGAGGCTCACTAGGGACTCACTCTGGTATTACTATATGTACAGTAAAAGTACAATCAAAAGTGAGGTTATGTTACGCAAGACTAGCACGTCTGTACAGTACCACGTCTGGAAAGACACTGAAGCAATAGAGCTGATAGCTCTGGTTTTATAGAGACTCACTAAGGACTCGCTCTGGTATTACTATATGTACAGTAAAAGTACAATCAAAAGTGAGGTTATGTTACAAGAGACTAGCACGTCTTTACAATACTACGTCTGGAAAGACACTGAAGCAATAGAGCTGATAGCTCTGGTTTTATAGAGACTCACTAAGGACTCGCTCTGGTATTACTATATGTACAGTAAAAGTACAATCAAAAGTGAGGTTATGTTACAAGAGACTAGCACGTCTGTACAGTACCACGTCTGAAACTAAAACAATAAAGATGACAACTATAACTTTATAGAAAAGTCACTAAAGGCTCATTCCGGTATTACTATTGTATTTCTACAGTAAAAGTACAGTAAAAGTAAGGTTATATTACTCAAGACCGGCACTACTGTACAGTACCACACCTCATACCAAACTAAACCAATAAAGCTGGTTATTATAGAGGCTCACTAAAGGCTCACTCAAGTTTTACTAATATATTTGATACAGTAAAAGTGAGGTTATGTTACGTGAGACCTGCACGTCTGAACAGTATCACGTCTGAAACTGAACCAATAAAGCTGGTTATTATGGTTTTATAGAGCCTCACTAAAGGCTCACTCAAGTTTTACTAATATATTTGATACAGTAAAAGTGAGGTTATGTTACGCGAGACCAACACATCTGTACAGTATCACGTCTGAGACTGAAGCAATAGAGCTGATAACTATAACTTTTAAAAAAATCACTAAAGGACCACTCTGGTATTACTATATGTACAGCAAAAGTACAATCAAAAGTGAGGTTATGTTACACAAGACCAGCTGAGTTACATTATAAACTGCTATGTATTTCCCTTCAACAAAATTGTACTAGTATCTGCTAATTTATAAAGACTGCTCACCCTGTCTTAGAAATATAAGGATTTTTCTTTAAGATAATACCATAACACTATACTGCCTTCACCTCTTAAGTATTGATCTGCTATTGAGAAGGTAGAGCCCTGCGCCAGCAGGCCTGTAGGCCTCTGTCTGTTATTTTAAGATGTTTTTTATTTTTTAATATGTCTGACCTTGACCACTACACTCTTCTTAGTCTTAACAAATACTTAGAGACTCAAAGGAACAGTCATACACCAGCAGGGGATAAAAAATTAATAGTTGTATGTTTTTTTTTATTTTTCACAGTTGTGACCTTGAATCTGGGAAGTGATGCTTAGCATTTTATAACATACTAACACTACACATATACACATACCAAGTTTAAAGAAAATCCGTAGTGCCATTCTCAAGATAAAAAAAAAACTTTTTTGCGCCTTCATTTTTTGAATACCTTGTGCCATGCATTTTTAAATACCAACTAAGTGTACACACATACCAAGTATGAAGTTAATACATGAAGCCATTCCTAAGATATGATTTTTCAAAGTTTTGCCCTTCATTGCCCCTTCATTTTTTTGGATGCAACCCGCAACATTTTGGTTAATTTTGTTATTTTAGGGTACCTACCCCCAGGGGCACCTCTACTTCGTAGAAGGTGGTTTTTTGAGGTCCCCAGACCCCTAGGACACACCGTTTTCGAGATATTTGCGTTTTTTAGATTTTTAAGCCAAAACTTTCATGTTTTTCACTTTATATAGTATAATATGCACTTTATTTGGGTGTTGTACATCATTTTACATATTCTAAACTTTATATAGTATTGTGTACACTTTATATAGTATGACCCCAGCGATCCATATGGTCTTGTTCCCCATGATGACGTCACAGAAAAAACGGCTGACGATTGGCGCGAAAATTAGGCAAAATTGGCGCAAACGCCGCCATCTTGATGATGTCACAAAAAAGACGCCACCATGACGTCACAGAAAAAAATAAAACAGCTGGCGTGGCGCGAAAGGGTGTCGCCATCTTGATGACGTCACAAAAAAGAGCGCCGCCATGACATCACAAAAAACAGCTGCCATGACGTCACAGAAAAAAGACGCCGCCATCTTGAAAATTGGCGCGAACGCCGCCATCTTGGTGACGTCACAAAAAAAAAAGACGCTGACGTCACAGAAAAAAATTGGCGCATGCGCACGCCATTTTTTGTGCCCGATCCTCGTTACGCCTACTCCCCATAAGAGCCCATGTTAGACCTCAAGTGACCGGCCTAACTACTTCTTATATTATACTCTAAAACAAGCTCTGTTTGTACGGAAAAAATTTTTTTCGCCCCAAGGATTTTTGGTTTTTTTGATTGAATATGGGGGTTTCCGCCACCAGATCGTTTGGATCTGGCCCCATGTTTGGGAAAAATCCGGTTTTCGTTCAAGAGCACTTCAATGTTTCTATTTTATCCTTATGGAGATTTTATTAATTGCACAAAAATCAGCTGATAACTGTAGATATAAACCAATGTGTTACTTCTTTAACCTGTAGTTAAAGAAAATTATACCAAAGTACAGCTCCCGTCGACTTGGCGAGTGAGCGAAGCGAACGAGCTCGTCTTTAAAATGGAAGAGGGCGAGTGAGCGGAGCGAACGAGCTTTGTGTGAGAACGAAAGTAATAATTTCACCGAGGTTAAGCTCGGTCCCCCTGGTACTCAGTTATAAAATATTGTGAAAAGTAATTGGGTCCATGTCAACTGGCAATTTGGTCGAATTTAAACATGTGATCGATCTCTAGTAACTATAGTTGGGAGATGACTTGTTGGCCAGCTAGGGAAAAGGGATTGAGGGGAGGTTACCCCCTCCTCAGTGATTTCTAGCTTTCCTATTGGTTAATTTTTAATATCTTATTTCATTTCAATGCTATTTAACAGCTGATAGTGGCGGGGGTATCTTCCCCTTCACTAGCCAACAAGTCATCTCCCAACAGTAAAGAGATGTGATATGTCAAGGGCCGAGATCTTTGACGATACCTATATTTAATATTTTATGTTTTAGTATGGGTGATTCTATATTTTTACATAAAGTTATACAAAATACATATTCGTTTCAAATTATGTAGTTTATAATGAGTTAAAGATAACGTTCTATGCACATGCACAGCTAAGAAAAAATTACTGTCAACAAATGATCAATTCCTTTTTTACATTTTAGTGTAGCCTAATAATATTGTGATATTCTGAAACAATTTATTATCGCCCTCCAAAAGAATTTAGAGAAAATTCACAACACTTACAATGTCATTAATTTTATACCTAAAACATATTCAAAATGTCTTTACATGTGACGGAGCTTGACTGTGCCATTTCCCTCCTGATTATGGCATACTTTATGCAGCAAACCCCATTTATGTAAGACACTTGGAACATCTTTATGTTTTAACTTAGTTATGGCACTTTTACGCCTCGCATGCGACTTTTACCATGACGCTATATTTGTGATCACACTCGACTGACTTTTACAGCGGTGTATTTCAACTGACTCTTGTCAGATCACAGCTTCTGTGATTTAGTCTCAAGTATGGTTACTAAGTTAAACATTTATTTAAGATGTTTTACTGTATATTTAATAGTAGGCCTATTAACAACGCAATACGTACGTACGTAGATATGTACTTATATTATGTAAGTTAGATGAGGCATTTTTATCCCCTAAATGGATAAGGTTGATCAGTGTATACCGTATTGAACTGCGCTATTGGATTTTGGACATCGCTGCATCTATATATTGTGAGGTAAATGTTTAGGCAAATTTGCTGTTCAATATCAAAATGAACCATTTTATAACATGAAACAAAGGAAACAAAATTGTAATCTTATTATTTTTATTTTTAAATCATGCTTGGCCAGCAAATATTCTGTGTTTTACCAAACTGGAAGTAAATTAAAAGTATTTCTACCTATATGTAAATGTATCATTAAATGTAGTAATATCAAGGTTCATTTACTAGCTAGCAGCCCGTAAAAATGACGGGTAACTTTTAAAATGATTTGTTTAAAGAGTTGTGATGATTTATAAGTTTAGAGGGTGACAAACATTTTTGAAATCCCTGACAACATAATATTAAAACTAAAATTTTGCCTTTACTTTAGCAATTTGAACAGTGTTACGGTACATAAAAATTAGTTCATTATTTGATATAGTTTCATTATACAGGGTGTCCCGGAACTCACTGGAACCCTTTTGTATATTTGTTCCTTGCATCGAGACAAGAAAAAAACATCATACAAATAGGGGTCTAAAATCCATCGTTTAGCCGCTAGCCGCCATTTTGTTTTTTTCACGTAATAATTTTTATTTCCGTAATGGATGGTTGTATTCAGCTCATATTTGTTATGAATCTTTATCATAGGCCTACTAATGTACATTTTCAGGAAAAAAATTAATTTTTTCCTCTGTGTATTTTCAAAATGGCGGCCATTTTAAATTTTCAAACTCAAATATCTTAAATTTGATAAATTTCAAAAATATTTTACATTGTACAAAAATGTTGCCAAATTTAATTATCTAACCAACGGTAGTAGTGTGTTTTGGTTACTTCTGGACCGGAAGTCGTGCCAGCTGCCCGAGCAGCTGCTCGAGCAGATGGCGTCAGATGCTGGGGTGCAGATGGCGAGAGCATATGGCGTCTATTTGAAGTAGAATTGGGCATGAATTAAGAGTTAGTTGAAAACTAAAATTCAACTGTGTTAACTAAACTCTAAAAGTTGAACAAAAATTAAGAGTAAGATCAAAACTGAAATTCAACAGTTATAACTGGGGGCCTGGAAAGTATGTCAAGGTCATCCAGAGTAAGTTTAAAAAAGCCTACCCAACTACCACCAGAAATAGTTTAAAGTTGAACTAGTTGGTGATAGTGGGATAATTCATTCGTGCCATGGGAGAGGTGTTTATTGTTTGAAAGTTGGCGATCGAATGAGAAGCGCCGCCTAGGGAGAGGGTTTATAAAATGGCAACCTTCCCCCACCACCCCTTCCCCTACTCCTTTAGACCAATAACCGGTTGCCGACTCTATGTGGTGAAACTGAATTAAACATGGCGGCCGCCATGGATAATTCTAACCTCAAACCTTAGCTTAGCTAAAGAGAATAGAGGAGCATGAAGTAGGAATTGTGGTGACAGCGCTTATATGAGGAATAGTAGTGGTAAAATAAAAAAACTTGTTGAACACAGTCGATAGGTGTAACAAGTTCAAAGTTGTTGAATTGTAACATAGAATGCAAAATGTTGTAAATAACACTATCATCAACATTAACCTGCGAAGTCTTTGAAGAGTATAATGGGTTAAAACTGTACTTCTTCCTAACTCTATTTAAATTAGTTCTACACTTTGAAATTAAAGGTTTAGAAGTACTTCGTAATATGTGTTGTGTTCGCAAAAGCTTTAATTTTAAACATTGTGGAGTCATCATAACCGATGTGTTAAGTTCAGAAGTTAAAAGAAGACTGAGATATAAAATGAAGTGTAAAAGAAATTGAAACAGAAAGCCAGAGTAGTAATTTTATAGGTTATAATTTACAAAGGCTATTCCATGGATAATTCTAACCTCAAACCTAGTAAGTGAAGTAGTCATAACATAAAACTAACGAGAGATGATGACCGAGCGGATGCGAGGCAATGAATGTTTGTAGCGCGATAAACTACCCACCTTTATAGAGGCAATAACTCCAGCCAGATGGCGGCAGATGGCAAGCAAATGACTGGTTGACCAACTTTCACCTGAGTAGTAAGAGAAGTAGGGTTCTGTGTCTATCCCTACTCCTTGGGGTCAATGACCGACCGGAAAGGTCAATGACCTCCCCCCCCCTCCCCCCTCCCCCCCTCCCCCCTCCCCCCCTCCCCCCCGAAAAAATGGAGCCCCCCCCCCTTCCCCCTTCCCCCACTCCTTCCCCCACTCCTCCAGGTCAATGGCCGGTCACCACCGGTTGTTGACTTTATGTGGTGAAACCAGACTAAATATGGCAGCTGCCATGGATAATTCTAACCTCAAACCTGCTGCGCATGCAACAAGTTCTCCGGATCGGAATGAGTCTATGCTATGCGCATGCGCCTAGTCCTGTATTACTCACTTTAGCGCTACTGCACATGGATAATTCTAACCTCAAACCTTGGTTTTGTGTTGTTGCGCATGCGCCGCTCCCCACTCCTTCGCCTTTCTTTTACACTGCTGCGAATTGGACTGGATTGAACACTGTACTGTAGTGAAACAACTTCCCCCACTACTCGAGAATCCGAGGAGCGATACGAGCCTGATCTTAGCGTCAGTCGTCAACAAACTTTCATAGCGAAAGGTTGTTGGCGACTCAGCAAGAGGTTTCAAATATATAGTAGGCCTATATATATTTGAACTTCTTCTACTACGTTGCGTTTTTTAATGCAATGTAGTATGTGTGTGTGTGTTTAGTTTTAAGTTGTATTAAATTTAAGAAATAATTTGCGCATTGCGATGTTAGTTATAAGTTGGGTTTAGCATTAAGGTGTATTAATTTTAAGAGGTATTTAGCATTAAGGTGTATTAATTTTAAGAATAATGATAGTATTTGGTTGTGTTGAATTATTTGGTTTTTTAATAATGATGTGTTGTTAGTTTTAAGTGTTGGTAATACTAATTAATGTTGTTTTGCCTTACTGCTAGATGTTAGGGGGTAGATTAAATGTAAATTCAGAAGTTCAGTTGAACTTCACTTAGAAGGGGTGGGACATCCGCAAAATGCGGACTAGGTTTTTGCATTTTTGTTTAGGAATATAATGGGTGGGATTAGTTTGGGTGGGGTTAGAGTTGCGTTTCTGCATTAGGTGTTCCAGTTTCCCTTGGAATTCACGGTTACGGTAGACCCGGACCGGACCGTTACGGTAGACCCGGACGGTCCAAGCAAAATTGCGTCGATGTCCCTTGCAGAACGTAACTAGTGGGTTGGGAGTGGGAACCGTTAGGCAAACAGGGTGGTGGGAGCAGTATTACTGTTCCCATCACCTTGGATCATTATAAATCTTGAATGACCTTGACCCACTTTCGGAAGGGTCAATGACCTCCCCCCCCTCCCCCCTCCCCCCTCCCCCCCGAAAAAATGGAGACCCCCCCTTCCCCCACCACCCCTTCCCCCACCACTCCTTCCCCACCTCCCGGGCCAATGACCGGTCATGGCCGGCTGCTAACCCCTCTCATTTGCATACCGTTATAAAATACGTGTTGGCCGGGGCTAGTGTTTCATTCCGATTCCAGACGTTACGCTGTGAACTTGGAGTTATAACGATGTCTTCTGTGCCCACTACTACTTCTACTACTTCTACCACTTCAACTTCAACTTCAACTTCAACTTCGACTTCGACTTCTACGGCTGTTACTGCATCAAACAAAACTCTTCGCTTGAAAAACCCTCCGGATTGGTATAAGAAGAAGCTTTCATCTGAACCTTCAACTTCTGGAGCTATTCTTCCGCCAACCAACACTTCTAGACTTCGCAGTATTTTTTCACCACCTTCACCTTCGCCTTCAAACAACTCCGCACCACCATCAACTATGATGCCGCCACCGCAGAAGCCAGTTCCCCGTCTTAATACCCCTTCCATTGAAACTATTGTTCATCACCTTAGTACACCCATTATCCCACTATCACCATTGCCTCCTACCCCACCACTTGCTACACTTGAAGACCATACCTATCACAAAACTAATTCCTCTAAACCAGCTCCTAAACCTGCCCCTAAACCTGCCCCTAAACCTGCTCCTTCAGAGCAATTTCGATCATTACAAGAAGAGCGTCGTAGGGCATTTAGCCGTCCCACTACTTGCCCTGAAATGCTTATTAAGGGAATTAAGAAAGGATCAGCTTGTGGGAGGAAATGTGTTAAAAATGAAAGTTTTTGCCGTGTACATATCGTGAAACATATTTCTGAACCACAACTGACAGAAATCCCCACCGTTGAAGACGATCCTAAAATAATATCCGTCAGAGGAGAGAGGCTTAAGAAAGGTTTGAAATATTTTTTTCTAAGTGTTGTTGACCACCAACACATTTTGGCAAAATGTAACGGCTTAAAATATAAAATTAGAGTTTGTGAGAATTTGTGTAAAGAGAAGAGATTTAACACTTTAGATTCTCAAGACTTTCTCCTCAGGGATAAAAAGGATCGTATTACAAGGTGGGGGCGTAAACAGTAAATTCACTTAGTTTTTTCCAAATTGTTGCTAAAAAAATAATGGGGAGAAACACAATGCGTTATAGCGTTGTGTTTCTCCCCCATTATTTTTTAACACTCTAAGTCCCGTGACCTACTAACCTACTTCCATTTGAGTAGTAAGAAAAGTACTTCCCCCACTCCTTTGGGTCGATGACCGGTTAAGGTCAGCTCTTACCCCTCATTTGCATACTGTTATAAAAGCGGAGCGAGCGTTGGTCACTCCTTCATTTTGCTTCTACACGCCGCTCTTGTTGTTTCGTCTCTGCTGTTTACAATATTACCTACTTCAAAATGCCTCCTCATGTGAATGACCATATTAATTCTTCCAAAATTTCCGATGTTTTTCTACAACCTGAAGACATTTTAAATAATGATAGTGAGAGTGAGGATGATGATGATTATACTGTTGAACTTAGTGAAGAACGTAAGGTTATAGCAATTGATCCACAATTTCCATTTGATACAATAGAAAAGTTTATAGTTGAAGCTAATAAATGGTTAAATTTAGGATGTTATGTACGAATTGACTCTTTTATATTGTATGGTGATAGTCATTCTTTCCTTGTCACACCAAATGACAGAGACCGCATGTTGCAGTGGGCACAATCTATGATGGAGTGCTATGAACAAGGTGTGGACACTGGCGGCTATTTTCTTGCACAACTAGTGTAATAACAAATTACCCTTCCCCCCATGTAGTGAAAAAGGAAAATAAATATTAGGAATCTAATTATAATACTTCCTTCCACATATAAAGAAGAGGGGGAAAGGAGTGGGGATTATAAAGTGGTGGGGGAATGTGTATAAATGCAGGTTGTTTGAAGAGACTTTTATTATTGTGGCTTTAGCAGAAACAACATGGAGTTTAAATCTTCAGCAAAAATAAGGAATAATATAATAAAGAAAGAAATTCGCAAGAAAGAAAAGATTGAACTTATAAAATTACAACTTATAATACCTTCCATTGAAATTGGATGTAGCAAACTAAAGACTTTGGTGAAAACTAACGAATATTTGTTACAATTGCTAAAAACAATCGAAGAGTTGAAGAGAAAGAATGGACATTCTACATAGTAAAATTTGAACATTTTAATATAAATAAGTAAACTGAAAAAAGTAGATGTAGAATAGAGAGCGAGGAATAGATCACTTTGTGGTAATGGACTAACATGCCACTTAGTGCTCTATTCCTCGTTCTCGCGTTAAATTGGATTACCTTGACCTATTTGTTTGACTGTTAGAATTTGGTTAACACTGTTGAATTTCAGTTTTGAACTAATGTTTATTTTTATTCAACTGTTAGAGTTTTTTAACACTGTCGAATTTTAGTTTTGAACTAACTTTTAATTTATGCGAATTTTCAGTTCAACTCTAGTTAATTTATGCGCAAATTTAGTTCAACCAAGTGCCTGTGCTCTAGCCATTTCCACTCCAACATTTGTTCTTTTAACATCTGTCCCATAACATCTGTCCTAACAGATGTTAAAAGAAAGTTTGTTAAAGTTTGAATATAAAGAAGTATATACTAAAACTCCAATGGGAATAAAGAACACGAATGAACAATTAGTTTGTAGAAGGTTAATATTTTGTTGAAAATGTTTGATTTCCTAGGATAGTGAAGAGGATGAAATAGTGGTGGGGGAACCATTATAATAGGAGGAACGTGAGCGCCCACTTCATTTCTTGGTGAAATTTCGAAGAGTAAACATCTCAACATGTATCGTTGCGATAAATGTTCGGAATCGTTTCACGATGAAATTCTATTAGACTGTCATAAAGAACTAATTCACAACAACCCAGAAGAAAAACAAGAACAACAAGAACAACAAGAAGAACAAGAAGAACAATATGAAATAACAGCAACATCTTCAACTACTTTACCAAATCTACAAGTATTTGCATTACCTGGTAAAGTAGTAATGCATCATAAGATTCAAAATGAAAACTTGAAGCTAGAAGAATTTATTAGAGAAGCAAAACCAATTGTAAGTAAAACTTTAAAAGAAGAATTAAAAAGATTGAACTTTCTTAAATTTGGTTTACTACTAGAAGCTATGTTTATAAATGTACAAGAAGAATTATCACCAAGAGGATTCATAACAAAAAACCGAACCATTATGGAAAGTTCAAACATTGATTCAATAGTAGAGAACTGTATAGAAGAAATATTAACAAAAAATCAGGAACACGAAGAAAGAGGATCCGGATGGAGTCTTACAAGTATTGAAGTATTAGATATAAGAGTTCACAAACATGGATATGGACTAATGGGATCAAGTTACATTCCTCTGCCAAAAAGAATTGAAGATACAAAATCTTGTATTAATGTTAAAAATGAAGACAATGAATGTTTTCGTTATGCAATGACAACTAAATTTGTACCACATCATGCGAATAGACCTGACCAAGAATATGAAAATCAAAGATATAGATACAATTTTCAAGGAATCACTTATCCTGTATCACTGAAAGATATATCAAAATTTGAGAAGAAAAATCCCGGTACGTCTATCAATGTTTTTGCATTAGATAGTTCAAACAAAGTGTATCCTTTACGTATTGCAAAAGAAGAGCTACCAGATCATACGGATTTACTACTACTAACGCGAGGAGATGTGTCTCACTATGTGTACATAAAGCAATTTGATCGTCTTGTTAACAAGCAACTTTCAAAAAATCGAAACAAAAAGATAATTTGCAAGAGATGTTTTAATTTTCAACGAGAAGGAAGAGAAGGAAGAGAATGGTTACAAGAGCACAAAAGACTATGTAACAATAATTATGAAGCAAAGATTAATTTACCTGCGGAAAACAGAGCATTCGTTAAATTTGAAAAGGTTCATTATCAATACCGTATCCCTTTCGTTGTGTATGCGGACTTTGAATCAACACTTGTTCCTGTTGAAGATGAAAATTGTGAAGCTAGAAAAAGTGTCAAGTATCAAATGCACAAACCAAACAGTTTTTGTTTAATGGTGAAATCGACATTATCAGAAGAACATTTAAACAGATATGGATTAACTTCAGAACCTCTAGTATATCGTGGTGAAAATGTAGAAAAAATATTTCTTAATCACTTATATTCAATAGCTGGAAATGTACAAAGATTATATACAAATATTGTACCAATGAAAATGATGGAGGAAGAAGAAGAAATTCAACATGAAAATGCAACTCGATGTTTCTTGTGCAAAAATGATTTTACTATTGAGAATTATAAAGTTAAAGATCACGATCACCTCACTGGTTATTACAGGGGTGCTGCTTGTAATAAATGCAACTTGAGCTATCGTTTACCACTATTTATTCCTGTGGTTCTGCATAACCTCAGTGGGTACGATGCTCATTTCATAATACCCGAATTAGGAAGAGACGATGGTAAAATTGATGTATTAGCTGAAACTTCAGAGAAGTTCATCAGTTTTTCCAAAGAAGTTGGAAACATGAAATTAAGATTCTTAGACTCCTACAGATTTATGCCGTCGAGTTTGTCCAAACTTTCAGAAAATTTAAGGAAACAAGATTTCATCGAAACAAAGAAGATTGTAAATAACAACAAACTGGATTTGGTACTTCGGAAAGGTGTGTTTCCATATGATTACATAGACAGTTTAGAAAAATTTAATGAAACATCACTTCCGGCTAAAGAAGAATTTAAAAGTAAACTTTACGACATGGACATATCTCAAGAGGACTATGATCATGCATGTAAAGTATGGAACGAATTAGGATTTAGAACATTAGGAGAATATTCAGATTTTTATGTTAAATTAGATGTAACTTTATTATGTGATATAATGGAAGAATTTAGAAATACGTGTTTTGCAGCTTATGGATTGGACCCTCTTCATTCGTACACTTCACCTGGATTAGCATGGCAAGCCATGTTGAAAGAAGCAAATTGTAAAATACAACTTCTTACTGATATAGATATGGTTTTAATGTTAGAGTCAGGAGTTCGAGGGGGATTGACGCAAAGCGTTACACGACATTTTAAGGCGAACAACAAGTATCTGCCCGATTATGATGCATCAAAACCAACAACATTCCTGGGTTATTTTGATGCAAATAACTTATACGGATGGGCAATGTCAAATCCCCTTCCATATGATAATTTTAAATGGATAGATCCAGAATCGATTGGAAACATAATGGATATACCGAAGCATGGTGAAACTGGTTACATTTTTGATGTGGATTTTGAATATCCTGAACATCTTCATGATCAACATTATGATTTACCACTTCTTCCGAAGACTGAAATTTCCCCTACTGGAAGATGGCCAAAATTATTGATGACTTTAACCGACAAGTCTCGATATGTTGGACACTACTGGATGATACAACAGGCTTTAGACTTAGGACTGAGAATTACAAAAATTAATCGAGTACTACAATTTTCTCAATCTTGTTGGTTAAAACCTTACATCGACAACAACACAAGAAGAAGAGCCGCCGCTACATCAAGTTTTCAAAAAGATTTTTTCAAATTAATGAACAACGCAATATTTGGCAAGACTTTGGAAAACAAAAGGAAACATAAGGATATCAAATTGGTAACTGATCCAGTAAAATTACAGAAATTAGTGCAACAACCAAACTTTGGTTCATCTGTAATTATTAATGAAAATCTAGTTGTTATTTCCATGAACAAGAAGTCAGTTGAAATGGATCGTCCTTTGTATCTTGGAATGTCAATCTTGGATATTTCAAAAACACATATGTATGAGTTTCATTATAAGAAGATGGTTAACTATTATGGAAGAGAGAACATTGGTATTGCATATATGGATACGGATGCACTCATTTACTGGATTAAAACAAATGACATGTATGAAGATCTACGCACCTTTATATATAAAGATGATTTCGACTTTTCCGATTATCCTAAGGATCATCCAAATTACGACTACGACAAAAACAAGACAGTATTGGGAAAATTTAAAGATGAAACAAATGGTGTGCCGATGATGGAAATTGTAGCATTAATGTCCAAACTGTATTCATTTCAACTGTACATAAATGAAAGGAATGAACATCAAGTCACGAAAAAAGCCAAAGGAATAAAAACTTCTTTCCTGAAGAAGAATGTACAGTTTGAACATTATAAAAGATGTTTGTTTGAAAATGTTGAAACAACTGCAACGTTCAACACTATTAGAAGTTATAATCATCAACTTTTTAGTGTCAAACAAACAAAGTGGGCATTAAGCTACAAAGATGACAAGCGCCATATTTTAGAAGATAAAATTAATACTTTACCATTCGGCCACTACTCCCTGAACCCTATCGACCAGTAAACCTATTCTTCGTCCTCTACCTTCTTCCTTTTTCCTTTCCGTAAAGAAGAGGGGACATGGCAAGCCCAATGCCATGTTCCCTCTTTTTTACACTAATATGAAATGGCCTTGACCTATATTCAAACTATATAAATGAGAATTAACTATTCTATGGGTCAGTATTTTTACAAGCGGTGTACAAGAAACATCTGAAGATGGAAAGTGTGAAGGACAAGATTGTAAATGAACTACATAAACCAGCAAGAAGAAGATTTCCAAGAAGAAGTACAATCATTAAAGGAATGAATGATCTTTATCAAGCTGATCTCATTGAAATGATACCGCACAGTAAATTAAATAAAGGATTTAAATATATTTTAACAATTATAGACTGTTTTACTAAAATAGCTGATGCTTTACCATTGAAGGATAAGACTGGTAAAAGTGTTACAAAAGCTATGGAAACCACAATACAAAGAAATAAATTTAAAATTAAACATCTACAGACCGATGATGGAAAAGAATATTTTAATAAAGACTTTGGAGCTTTGATGAAGAAATATCAAATAAATCATTATTCTACAAATTCTGAAGTTAAAGCTTCAATAATTGAAAGATTCAATAGAACATTAAAAGGTGCGATGTATAAACAATTTTCAAAACGAGGATCATACGTGTGGTATGACATATTACCACAACTTATAAAAGAGTATAACAACAAATATCATCGTACCATTGGAATGAAACCTATCCAGGTAAATAGTGCTAATGCCAAAATTGTATTACAACGCATTAAAAATAATACAACACCGAAATTGGAAAAATTGCAACCAAAGAAGTTCAAGGTCAACGATAAAGTTCGTATAAGCAAATACAAAGGTGTATTTAGTAAAAGATATCTACCAAATTGGACTAATGAAGTATTTACAATTTATAAAGTGCAACCAACTATACCTGAAACCTATTTATTAAAGGATAACAAGGGTGAATTACTTCAAGGTGGATTCTACGGACACGAATTGTTGAAATCAACAGTTGGTGATGTATATCTTGTCGAGAAGATTTTACAAAGGAAAAAGGATATGGTTAAAGTCCGGTGGTTAGGGTTTGATAAAAGTGAAGACTCTTGGATTCCTTCAAAAGACTTAGTATAGTTGTTTAATAGCTCATTGTGTGTTTAACCTTTATACAAGATGGAGATTGTACAACAAAAAGATCGATTTAATATCAATAACATTGATGAATTGACAGTTGACAATGATAAGTTAAATCATGGAAAACATGGTGAATTACTACCAAATACGATAAGATGTCTAATAACTGGTCCTTCAAATTGTGGAAAAACTAATGTTGTTTTTAACCTTATAACTAATCCTAAAGGATTGCGTTTTAACAATATATATATTTTTTCAAAATCATTGCAACAACCAAAATATCAATTATTGGATAAAGTACTTGCAAGTGTACCTGAAGTAAATTTTTACAAGTTTAATGCCAGTGAAACAATTATGCAACCAAATGAAGCAAAACCATTTTCTATTTTTATATTTGACGATGTTTCTTGTGAAAATCATGACACAATAAGGAATTATTTTGCTATGGGAAGACATCATAATATTGATAGCATTTACATTGGTCAAACATACAGTAAAATTCCAAAACAACTTATAAGAGACAATGCAAATATGTTGATCATCTTCAAGCAAGATGAAACAAATTTAAAGCATATATATAATGATCATGTAAATGCAGATATGCCATTTGAAAAATTTAAAGAGATGTGTGGCAAAGCATGGAATGAGAAATATAGCTTTCTCGTTATTATGAAGGAAGAAGATATTAAAAATGGTAGATATCGTATAGGGTTGGATAAATTTGTATTTATGCGTTGAACTACCGATGCTACATCTAGTTACATGTTGAACTTCACAGTGTAAACATGGTGAATCAAGAAAAACTATTGAAAGAAATAAAATCACTGAGTGATTCTATTAGGATGAAGAATCGTGCATTGAGGATGGGTTTAAGTGAAAGAGAAGAATTTTTAGAGACTACATTTAAACCTATTACGGAACCTTTAAAACAGATATCAGAAACTATTGGTAAACCTCGTTATGAAGGAGATGTTTTACTACCAGTTTCTAAACAAGAAGTACAAGCATTAAAAAAAGAAGAAGATGATGATTCATATACAAGTGCTAGTGAGCAAGAAGAAACAAAAGAAGAAGAACCAATTGTTGAAAAGGAAGAAGAACAGCCAATACCTGAAGCTGAACAATCTATTCCAAATTTAACTCAATTGAGTAGCGATATATTACAACATGGACCTCTTGGAAGAAAATATATAATGAAAATGCTACATGATATGAAATCAAACCCGAATTTGAGTAGATCACACGTATACGGAGCAAGAATTGATGGGAATGAATTGAAGATTGGCGATTCAAAGCTTGAAATAACACAAGACGATTACATCATTATTGGTGAGCATAGATATAAAGGAACAAAAGGATTATATGAATTAATTTTTAAAAACATACCACTAAGATATTCATCCAAAGATTTAAGTGTTTTTAAGGAGATTCTCCAAAATACTAACGCTCATAAAAGAAACTACGTAAAGGATGCAATGATTAATCGTTCACGTGCAACAAAATATAACATCGTTATAAAAAAGTTGTTTCCTCCACGAAAATTGCCAACATTACGTACTGCACCAGCGGTGAGACAACCACTGAAAAGAAAATCTCTATCACTTATGGATTTATCACTTCTTGAACAACATGGTAAAAAGAGTAAAGGAGATACTTCAACATCTGGTAAAGGATTGATGAAAAATCTATACAATACGAATGTGATTTACTACAACGATATCAATAAATTGGTTGATAGAATGAGACTATTGCATGAAGCCATGGAAGCCGGTCATACAGGTTTGAATAATGAATGGGTGGCTCTAGTTGATGAACTTAGGAATCGCGGTATAGTCGTATAATTGTCCGTGGATATAAAAGAGGTGCAAGCATAAGACGTATCAGTTCTAACATGAGCGTCGACAAGTTCGGACGGTACTCCGCTTTAGGAGTGCAAGTTGGAGAAGACAGAAAAAGAAGTGGATTACCGCAAACACCTGAAGGTGACTATAGCATAAGTAATAAACGTTTAAAACTAGTTAAAGATCCAGAAGAAGATACTGATGGAGCAAATTTGAAGACAGTAAAAGAAGCTACTTCAACATCATTAAAATTACATAATAATACTTACGATGTTAAATCACATAGATTAATTAATGTTGGTAAACCAACTGAAGGTTCTGATGCAATTACTAAAGAGTACTTATCATCTGAACTTTTAAATACTTTAAAATTGCAATGGGGTAATAACTTAAAAGATGGACAAACGTATAATGCTGGAAATTATAGAATAACCAACGTGGGAAATCCCAAAAATGATAAAGATTCAGTTAATAAAGAATATTTACATTCTATAATACCTGAAAAAACTGAACATGGATTTTCTTTTTATAAATTTATTATAAATGACATTGGATACCCAAAAGAAGACGGTGATGCTGTAAACCTAAAATACATCAAGGACAACTGTATTTTACAAGATGCTGATGGAATCGATTGTCATGGAAAAACATTGACAAATGTAAAGTTTGGTTCTCAACCAAAAGATGCTGTTACTATGGAGCAATTATCCAAAGAATTAAAAAAAGAAACATCAAATTTTGTAAAACATGAAGATTCCGTGTTAAAGCGGGGAGATAAATTTATACATGGAAATAAAAAGTTTGATTTAATGCAAGGAAATAATGATGAATGGGATGCAGGACATAAAACAATAACAAATGGAAGATTTGGTATAAAAGATTCAGATGTACCTCTTATGGTGCAAACATTAATTGCAAGTGGTGGTAGATTAGATACATACGATGGTCGTAATAGAAGAATAAAAAATATTTATCCTGGTTATGGAGATGATGATTGTGTTACATTGAGACAAACAATAACTTGGGATAAACACTTTGGGACCAAATATGATGCAAAGATGAAGAAAATAATTAATATTTTACCAGGTGAAGATTCAAATGATGCTGCTACTATTGGACAAGTCATAACAACATCAAAAAGTAATTTAACCGCTTACACGTGTAATGATAAACGTATTATGCAGTTACAAGATCCTCAACATCCGAAAGATGCTGTAACTTTAGATTGTTTAATAAGAATAGTGGGTAATTTACTTATTGATACCCACAATCATATAGCTGGTACAACGAATCATGTGGTGATTCAACCCGATGAACGAGAAGCTTGGATTAAAAATAGAATCATAAATCAGTATATAATTAATTTGAATAACTAAGTCTTTAAATATAAAAGAATTTGCACAAGTTATTCATTTATGTAAAGTATCTCGTGGAGTAAACACACCAGTTATATAAGACAACATAATGAAGACCGTATCGCTCAGTCATCGTCAAGACAGCGGCAAGAGAGGACGTGGTATAACATCAGCTGCATTATCCCTGCTCAGACGGATTCCAGTTGGTGCTGTTGTAAATCGAACGATAGACGCTTTACCATACGAATTACATCTGCCCGGAGGTTATCAATATTGTGGACCTGGAACTAAGTTGGCAAAACGTTTAGCAAGAGGAGATCCTGGAATTAATAAATTAGATCAAGCTTGCAAAGAACACGATATAGCATATTCAAAGTATAAAGATTCAACAAATAGATCAATAGCAGATAAAATTCTAGTGGAAAAAGCTTGGCAAAGAGTAAAATCAAGTGACGCAAATATTGCAGAAAAAGCAGCAGCTTGGGCAGTAACTACAGCCATGAAGACAAAAGCAAAGTTAGATGGTGGAAGACGTCGCAGAGGAAGACCTGCAAAGAGAGGCGCTCCCAAAAGAGGTGGAAACATTAAAAAAGGACGTCGTAGAACTCATAAGGCAAGTGTAAAGAAGACTTCTGTTTGGCAAATGGTAAAAAACGGAGCAGGTTTATACCTAAGACCATGCCGTGTGTACTAAATAAGAATAATCAATTGATAATTCCAAATAAAGCCTTAACAAATCATCAGTTACATGATTATGTAAAATGTTTGAAAATACCATTCTTTCGAGGAGTTTTTATGAAAGATGCATTACCAACTAAAATATGGAAAAATGAAACTGGAATAGTAAATTTGGATTCCACCTATGGTCCAGGCACTCATTGGGTATGCTATAAAAAACTCGGACAAACCATTTACTACTTTGACAGTTTTGGCAATCTACCACCGCCAAAAGAACTGCAACATTATTTTCGAAACTCCAGAAACATTTTTTACAATTACAAAAGAGAACAACCTAACAATACTGAAATATGTGGGCATTTATGTTTGGAGTTTCTAGCGAAGAGTGTCAGTCAGCTTTAAGATGTCATCGTATACAGTGTCACTGAGTGGAAATTCATCCACATTGAAAAGTACGCTGTTCCCAGCATTGCGTCTATCCAAGGAAAGATTATGGGAAGCGGCATTACTTGATTTGACTACCTACAATTCAATTCCTAATGTTACAGAAGGAAAAAACAATTTACTACATTATTATGAAACTAAGGATGCTGCAGGAAAATACTCAGAATTGAAAATAATTACATTTCCTACTGGAGCATATGAAATTGATGACATAAACCAATTATTACAGAAACAACTCGGAGAAGACAATATCACCGTTAAAGGAAACAATAATACTTTAAAAGCAGAAATAACTTCGAAATATTATATTGATGTCAGCTTGGAACAGTCGATTGGCAGTTTACTTGGATTTACAGATACAAAAAAGAAAATCTTAACTCCTGGAACTACTCATTCAGGTGATTCAACTGTAACAATATTGAAAGTAAATAGTATTGATGTCACGTGCAACATTATACACGGATCGTATAGAGATGGAGTTAATCAACATATTTTACATACATTTTATCCAACAGTGGCTCCCGGTTTTAAAATTGTTGAGAAGCCACAAAACTTGATATACCTACCGTTAAACACCAGTTTCATTTCAGACATCGTACTGAACATATTGGATCAAGACGGTCATAGTGTTGACTTTAGAGGAGAAACAATTACTATACGGATACACATCAGAGCAGCAACATAAAAGTCAACATGGGATTATCATTTAAACCGCAACGGAAGAGTCGGGAGCTCAGTAGCTCCTCGACATTGGAAGAGTTAACATCGGAAAACATTCGTTTTCTACAGAAGATTGGATTGAAACTTAACAGCGATGGATATCCTGGATATATCTCAAGGACCAACGTTCGACGAAACACTATGGGAGAAGGAATATCACACGCACAACCCTTACACTTCATCAAAATTAAACAATAACGATGAAATAAGGATCCCCATTCAACAACAAGATATTTACACTTTACCGTGTGAAAGTTACTTGTACATCGAAGGACGGGTATTAAAATTGGATGGAAAAACTGCTTCAACAGTTCCTTTTATAAATAACCCGATGGCATATCTTTTTGATGAAATAAGATATGAAATATCAGGGGTGACGGTTGATTCAACAAAAAAGGTTGGTTTAACAACGACATTGAAAGGATTAACATCATTAACACCGCATGAGAAGAATTCAATAGTCACTGCCGGATGGGTTGCCCCCGATAAAGACACTATAACACCAGCTTCCAACGGTCACTTTGATTTTCATGTACCTTTACGATTGCTTTTGGGATTCGCTGAAGATTACAAACGGGTAATAATAAATGTCAAACAAGAATTAGTATTACTCAGATCTTCAACTAATAAGGACTTGATACTTGCAGACCCTGCAACTACGGAAGATAAACTGGAATGGCAACTACAGTTGGATAAAGTTGTTTGGAGAGTACCTCATGTAAGATTGGCTGATGAACATAGAATCCTATTATTGAGAAAGTTGAAATCTGACCGTGATATTGTGATGCCATTCCGAAGTTGGGAATTTCATGAATACCCTACACTACCTCAGACAGAACGACAAACATGGACCGTCAAGACATCAACTTACTTGGAACGAGCAAGGTACATAATACTCGGTTTTCAAACTAAGCGAAAAGATGTTATCACTGCAAATGCTGGTCAATTTGATCACTGTAAAATAAAGAATTGTAAAGTTTTCCTAAACTCTCAATTCTTTCCCTATGACAATTTGAATGTCATGTTCAGCAAAAAACGTTTTTCCATTTTATACGATATGTATGCAAGATTTCAATCATCATATTATGGAAAGACTAATACACCACTATTATCACCTGACCAGTATTATTCCAAGGCTCCAATAATTGTAATCGATTGTTCAAAACAAAATGAATCGGTAAAATCATCAAGTGTGGATATAAAAATTGAAATGGAATTTGAAGAACCAGTAGCGGATGGAACTTCGGCATACTGTCTAATTCTACATGATAAAATAGTTACTTACACACCGCTGACCGGAATTGTGAAGAATGTACTTTAAGAAGAATTGTACAACAACTGCAAATTTTTGAGGTTAGAATTATCTGCTTTAATTTTTGAGGTTAGAATTTCATTTGTGAAAGACAAGTTGAAAACAAACAATTATGTAATTGTATAAATTTCAAGGATTTTACGAAAAATATAAAAGCGAGAAAATAATTAGTAGAAACTTCATTCTATCTTCAACCTTCGTATGGGAAACATCATTCGCAAGATGAATTCTACTAACGGAGAAGAAAATACACCTCTAATGGATGATAATAGTTCAGATATAGAAAAACAAGTTGAACGAGAAATGGACGAGTTCCTAAAATTCAACAAACATAAGAAGAGAGAAGAAGAAAAAGCTGAAAAAGAAGTAAAAAGGAAGAAGGTTGAAGTTAACATTACAACCAATATTTTAACAGAAGTATTTCTTCGGATTATCTACCCAATTCCTTCATGCATGACAAAAAGTATATCAGTTGGAATTTTAAAATCAATGGATTATTCACCAATTGTTATTTTAAATCATGGAAACAAAATGGTTACTTTCAGTGAAACTACTTGGGAATCTCTCATGAAACATTTACATCTTTTGGAGTGCTATTTAAGTAACAACACATTTGGAAGAAGAACAAGATTAAGTTTATTGGAATCAAATATTGAAGTTGATATAGTAAAAAATCGTGGAGGACAAATTGTTCGCTTCAGAGATTTAACTACACATAATGTTAAATTATATTTCACTAAAGAAGAATTTTACACTTTAAGTTGTACTACCGGTCCCGTCACCAGATATTTGAAACAACTAATATTTTCAAGTGCAATAATTAAAGACTATCTAATTGATACATTGGACAAAAAACCTTTTGTTCCAATTTTATACGGTCCCGTGGATACTTCAATCTTTAATAGAATACCTCAAGAAGTTGAAATGTGGAGACAATTAAACAACTATCACACCAATTTTAATATTGATGAAGTGGCACAAGAAGTGAAAGAAGAAGAACAATCCTGTCTGTTATAAACATCGGCTCATTCAATTTTTAAGTCAGTTGTTAGTAAGACTTCATCATGAATAAACGGGTTTCGTTTTCTAATGCGCCACATATAATGGAAGTTAAAAGAGGTATAATTGAATTTCAAGCTTTCCGAGGAAATGATGGTAATTTTATTATTAAAGAATTAGTAATCTTGGACATGAACACATCAGTAGTTTATCATTATTTGTTCAAACCTCCAGTACCATTTAATAGACTAACAACTAAAGCGAAAGTTACAAACAAATGGTTGAACAAACATTTTCACAACTTAAGATGGGATGAAGGTTTCATTAATTATAACATGATGCCGCACATTATGAATCATTATTGCAAAGAGTTTAAAATTATCTACACAAGGGGATTGGAAAAAGCAAATTGGATACAATCATTTACAAGCAACGAAGTGATTAATGCAATAATTGATAAAGATTTCCAATGCTACTTCAACGAACTTTGTATTTCATCAAAAAGTTTTAAACATCGAAGGTCGCAGTGCGCTTTAAAGAATGCCTACCGCTTGAACAATTTCCTTCAACAAAGTTGTGGGTGTAGTGTCAGTAGTGGGGGTAGTGTCGATTATAAAAGCGAGAGCGCTACCATGACGCAGCATGAGTATTACTCTAACCTCCGAAGAGACAACATCTCCGACGGACATTCTTATTAACAAGAAGATTAACAACAACATCAAGATGGCATCACAGAACTTACTTCAAAGTTTAGTTGATCAGTTCAACGCTCATTCTAAATCATCAATTCTACCTACAAAGAAATGTTCTGAACTAAAAGAAGAAAAACACTACATCATTCATACGATTAAGAAAATGGAAACTTCAGTAGGTGATGCTATTAATTGCACATTGAGCGAGGCTCCATATACAGTTGGTGATGAACCAAAATTTCAGATCTTCCTACCAAGACGCTTTGTACAACTTCTTCAAAATGAAGATCTTCGTGTAGTTCAACCCGGCGCACTCTATTTGGTTTCGCACGGACCAAGTGGAAACAACTCAACTGAACTAACTATTCATGTAACACCTACTACTGATTAGTTTGTACATAACATTGTAACTATTTGTTTGTAATTGTTTTTCAATAAATATGATATAAAGAAAAAACAAAAAAAATTAAAAGAAGCAACATATTGTGATGTCTTTGTACATTACAATATGTTGCTTTTTTTAAAAATTCCACTGGATGACCTTGACCCACTTTTGTGTGATTATAAAAGCGAAAATCTACTTGTAAAATTCATCAGTCTACGACTACCTTTCGTACCGTACACATCTCGCTCACTCTATCGCTTAATATAAAAACTAAAAGATGTCTCTCAAAGTCAAGTGTGCATCTTATGATACCAACACCATTACAACTTTTGAACAACTCGAAGATTTAACCAACGAAATGCGAGTTTTACTTACCGGTGGTTATCACTTAACTGTTGATGTTAGTGCTACTAATACAAGGATGTTCACTAAAACAAAATATTGCGATGATGAAATATTTATTTCTACACAACCTACAACTTCTTCATCGCCAACTGGTCAACATAACATCAAGTTCCAAAAGTATTACCAATGTTGAATAACTTTTGACAGACAAAACTACAACTAAAGAATCACATGATCAATATGAGTTAATAAAAAGGATGTGATACTTGTATAAATAATCATTTGCTTCTCAGCTCTCACCACGACAAGACCTATTTAAGAAAATGTTGTACAGAATGATGATTCAACTTGATGGAAAAATCTATGGAAAAGACTACAACACCGTTGAACAAATGACCCAAGATTTAGATGTATTAACTAAAGAAGGATATCAAGCTAAATTAATTTTAAAATTTCCTGAAGTACATCCATTATCAACAGAAGAACTTGTTGCTATGGCTAAGGCGGAGAGAGAGAAAAAGTCTGAAGAAAACAAAGAGAAACAAACTTCCTAAATTTTAATAATCCTTACACTTGTAAGGTATAATTTTTTAAAACTCCATTTGGATGACCTTGAAATTACCCCCACCACTTTTCACAGTACATAAAACTCACTATTCAACACTATACACTCTTATTCTTTCACTGGACTCCGCAGCGTCAACATGGAAGAGCAAAAATACAAGTACAAACCTCGTTACTGTTGTGAACAACAGTGTACAGATTTAGGACCAATGATGGTGGATGGGTTAGCTTGTACTAAATGTGAATTCTTCGGATCTTGCTATTGCAAATGCAAAACAAAACAACTACCACCACCGGAATTGCGAACTTTCAAATTTTACAAATCAAGATATTTTCATACATGTTGTCCTCAAAGATGTTTCAAATTTCACCCTCTAGATCTTGCTCATTGTCAACGCACCAATTCTCATCAAGATGATTTTTGTACACATATGATAAAAAGATGTAAATACAGATCAGATTGGTATTCCGATCCTGTAGAACCATCAAATGTGTAATTTCAGTTTTACACTCTTTTTTAAAACTTCATTTGGATGACCTTGAGATTTCCCCCACCACTAGTTCTAATTTTTATATAATATTAAATCATTCCACTTCCAACACTCTAACTAACAACATGGAAAACAAATTTATCAAGTTTGAACATATAATAACTGACAGGGAGGAGATGGAAGAATTGTTTCAAAACTTACTTTCTATCATTGACGAATATCCTATAAGATGGTTCAGAATTGTAGTTCAATATTTAAATCCTGGTGAATTGTTTTCTTCATCGAGTGAAGAGGATGAAACAACTACTTCGGTTCAAATAATTGAATTAAAAGACGAAGAAGAAGAACTAAACATTTTATTCAATCATAAGCTCAAGGTTCCCCATATAAAAGCCCCCTCCCTAGACAGCCCCCCTCCCTAGATGCCTGCTCAAGGTCGCCATTATATAAGCCCCCTCCCTATGTGCCGATCCTCATTCCATCCCCGACTCTTCAACGATGAACAACTCTCCTTTGGCCCGAATGAATTCTAGTTTTGAAATAAACTCTAAAGAAGAGTTACAAGACATTTTTAATATTTTACAAGAACTTGTAGATAATTTTACAATTATCAAAATGAATTTGGAAATAACATACGATTGTCCTATTTGTGATAAAGTTGAAAGTTCGGACGAAGACAGTTTACTAAATCTAACTCCTGCACCATCTGACACTACTGATGGTAATAACGAAGAGCAAAATATTTCCCCCACCACTTCTTTATAATTCTTCGCTCCCCCCACCACTTCTTTATTTAACTAACATTTCTCGCTTTCACTTCTCATTCCGTCTTCGACTTTTAAACTATCAACATCACTTGTTTTAAAATTTCAAACACTAACACAATCATGATGGATATAATGGATGAAGTTCCCTTCATAACTAGAATGGAAGAGGATAAATTGAAATTGGAAATTAAACGATTGGAAATGGAACGGGAAAACCAACTCGAAATGTTACTTTTGTTCAAGCTTTTCAAATACATCATCTGGGGACTCTGCGTTTACCTTCTCATCGTCGTTGGTGTTTGCATTTACAACTCTGTAGTTCATCACAAAAGTTCAACTTGTTTAAACTCTGCTGTTGCACATTAATTGTATGTTCACAAATAAAATTCAAAAGTTACTTCAACCTATCCCACTATCACCAACTAGTTCAACTTTGAACTATTTCTGGTGGTAGTTGGATAGGCTTTTTTAAAACTTACTCTGGATGACCTTGACATACTTTCCAAGCCCCAGTTATAACTGTTAAATTTCAGTTTTAAATTAACTCTTAATTCATGCCCAATTCTACTTCAAATAGACGCCATATGCTCTCGCCATCTGCACCCCAGCATCTGACGCCATCTGCTCGAGCAGCTGCTCGGGCAGCTGGCACGACTTCCGGTCCAGAAGTAACCAAAACACACTACTAACGGTATTAAGTTTGTAAGGATTTGATTATAAATAACGGAGTTATTGCCATTTTTCTCCAAAAAAAAAAACATTGATTTTGCATTATAATTAATGCAAATTTTGGCCATTTTCACAGAAAAATCGCAATAACTCCGTTATTTGTTATCAGATCCTTACAAACTTGGTACCGTTGGTTAGATAATTTAATTTAACAACTTTTTGGTCCAAAGTAAAATTTTTTTAAATTTACCGAATTTGAGATATTTTAGTTTGAAAATTAAAAATGGCCGCCATTTTGAAAATACTCAGTGGAAAAAATTAATTTTTTTCCTGAAAATGTACATTAGTATGATAAAGATTCATACCAAATATGAACTGAATACAACCATCCGTTACGGAAATAAAAATTATTACGTGAAAAAAAACAAAATGGTGGCTAGCGGCTAAACGATGGATTTTAGACCCTACTTGTATGATGTTTTTTTCTTGTCTCGATGCAAGGAACAAATATACAAAAGGGTTCCAGAGAGTTCCGGGACACCCTGTATAGTGTGGGAATTTACAAACACCAAAGTTAATAATAACAGATTTTTTACAGTTTCTATTCATTCCATTTATGTTGTCTCTCCCATTGGTATATTTTTTTTTTTACTGTCACTACTAAATCACTATTCACGATTGAAAATGTTTGTTTATACCGGTCTCTTGACTGCACTTTAAGCTGTCACACTTCCTGTGCTACCGCACAAAGCGGTAGCCCGAAAAACGCCAACACCTGCAGTGAGTGCATCGTGTGTCTGAATGTTACATTGTCTAATGTTAAATTTGTCTGTGCTCTTGAAGCTTGTGGTTTGTTTCGAAGACCTATTTGTATACGTTATTGGGCTCACCCTTTTCACTGTAAAAAAATAATAGTGGTGCATAGTTTAATATAATGTATCAAAATGTAAGGCAGTATCTTTGCAAGTTAAAAAAAAATTATTTTTGGATGTCCATCAATTTTTTTTGCCGACGCTTCATGCGGCTATCTATAATTCTCGAGCAGCAATGACATACAGTACTTTGCACTCTTAATACACTAATAGCTATTTCAAAAGGAGTACAAAAGAAAATTCGTTATATATATAAAATAAAGCATTTTTCATATTCACTACTAGCATCCATCTAATTTATATCAATCTCCATCCAGTGACTGTTTATTATTTCTCCTACTAAAATCCAACATTTCTCTCGCTCATTCCTATCAGAGTACTCTTTAGGTTGTTTTTTCCAAAGTGCAGGCTGATCGTGGACACATTCTATTAATCTGTCCGTGTCGAACATTGCACTGAACGTGCGGTACAACAGGATGGTATGGCCGCTCCAATTCAACTACATGTGTTTTGCCCGTTCTTCCGTTGTCCGTTTGTCCCGCAACACCGCAGCAGCGTGTATTGTTTTCTGCCGGCGCGTCGCCACCGCAGTAATGTGGCCGTGCACATTTACAACAATGGGTTTCAATCATCCCTTTAAAACGGTCCCGTTTCACCGGAGCGTTGAAAGCGGATAGTATGGCGCTGGCCTGAGACTTGACACCATGCTGATGTACAAGGTAGTCTTTGTAAACATGACAACTTCAATAGGCCTAACAACAGATATTATATGAAAGAAATTACACTAAGATTGCAGTTAATTTTATTGCCGTAAAATTTATATTTAACAACTGATGATTCAATAACATTGTTGTTACTATATAAATAGGTTTTACTTATTGTATTTATTCTACTGCATTTAAACTTACGACTTATACATTACAGTAATTTCTTTACGACCAACTAAAGAGCGTTTAGTTAAAAACGAAGTGGCCCGTGCGCAAATTGCGCATTTTATGATTCTATGTATGAGTGAAACTCGTATGGGAGATGACTTGTTGGACAGCTAGGGAAAAGGGGATTGAGGGGAGGTTACCCCCACCTCAGTGCTTTCGAGATCTCCTATTGGTTAATTTTTAATGTCTTATTTATTTAAATGCTATTTATCAGCTAATAGTGGTGGGGGTATCTTCCCCGTCACTAGCCAACAAGTCATCTCCCAACTATAACCTACAGTTCGTGAATGTTGATTATGAAGTGACAGAGATCTATTTTTGTTTATTATCAGGCTTTTAAACTTCATCTGAAGGTAATCAGCTGTTAAATTACAATTCACATTAAAGAACTTGCAATAAAAGTTGGTCAACATTTTAAAGCGCCCTCTAGAAATAAATCAAAGGCGAGGGGAGCGAAGCCCGAGACGATATGACCTTTTTAATTATGATTCGTCACTGCGGTATATCCTAAGCTTTAAAATGACACCTCAATCTTAAAAATCGGTTCAGTAGGTCGAGAGAAAAGGGACGTAACAGATGAAACCCTTATAGAAATAAGAAGATAGATAATAAAACAAAAAATAATCTCCTGATTGCAAAATACAGTGTTCTTTATCATAATTTAATCCGTTCATTTTTGTTATATCTAAGTCACTAACTCCTTGAAGACTTATGCTTCTACATACTTAAATAAGTTTACTGGTCTCATTAATACAAGAGGAAGTACAAAATAGGAAATAGACCGAAAATTAACTCTGAAGAAATACGAAATAGAAGACAATAATGAAAGAAATACTAAGAATAAATGATGAGAAGAGACCAAGAACAACAAAAACCTATTAAACAGTGATTTAGTGATGGCGGAAAACCTATGGTAAGACGATTGGAATTGAATAAAATAGTTAATAACGTTCACATTGCTAAAGAAATGTCAAAATTTAAGTTTTAATATTATGTCGTCGGGCTTATCAAATTTTGTTAGGCCCACTATTAAAACTTAAGAAAACATCCAATTTCGTAAAAACCAATCATATACAAACGTTATTTTTACGGGCTGTTGGCTAGTAACATTATAAGGGATTTTTATTAAGTACTAGCTTTTTCCTATGGCTTCGCCCGCGTTACTAACCGCCAACTTTAGCTCGTTCGCTAAGCTCACTTGCTAGCTGTCATGCTCACCTTATATATAAATCCCTAGAAAACCTAAAATTGGAATTTTTCATTGAATTTGTTTCTCAGCAACCAAATAAATAAATAATAAAATAGATTTTGGGATTTTATAAAAAAATTTTATTTCATAAAAAATTATTTGTTTTAAATATGTTACTTCTGACACCCCCAAGAATATGTGTACAAACTTTCATGATGATCGGTTGAGTATTTTTTTGCGTGAAACAAACAACAGGACATTCACATTTATAATACTCGTATTACTAGCTTCGCTCGCATTGTAGCCATTAAAACTATAGCAGAGATCATTACAGTAGATATGGATAAATATGATAAATATATTATGATATGATATGATAAATATATATATTTTTATTGTTTGGTTTGGATTATGAATTTTTTACTACTCCATACAATTGAGTATTTAGTTTTAAAATATACTTTTTATCATTTTGCACGAGATCAGCCTGTTTTTTGTTGTCTGGACGGTACCAAAACCGATTATTTTTTGTCCTAGGACTGAAAAATCATCTGGAGAATTTTTTAGGTCCTAGGACTGAAAATTCAGCTGTTTGCTATGTATCTTATACTCTAAAACAAGCTCCGTTTGTCCGGGCAAAGTTTTTTTTCACTCCAAGGATTTTTTATTTTTTGATTGAATATGGGGGTTTTGGCCACCAGAAATCGATTGGAGCTGGTCCCATAGCTGGGAAAAATCCGGTTTTCGCGCTAGAGCCTTTCAAAGATCCCATGTTATCCTTATGGAGATTTTTAAATTCAACAAAAATCAGCTGATAACTGAAGATAAAATAAACCAATGTGTTACATCTTTAACCTGTGGTTTAAGGAAAATCATACCAATGTGCAGCAAACCTTCCGCCTGGCGAGTGAGCGGAGCGAACGAGCTTTGTGTGAGAAACGAAAGTAATAATTTTACCGAGCTTAAGCTCGGTCCCCCTGGTACTATTATTATTAACTAGAGATCGCCTCCTGGCTGAAATTCAACCAAAATTTTTCTAGTTGATGTCGACCGTCTGGATCCAATTTGTTAAAACATTATGTTATAACTGTTCTTCCTGATTTGCTAGCATGCGTTATGTCAACAGCTGTCTAATGATTCATTCAATTATCCTTCTCTCATAAGATTAACATTGAAACTTTGAAAGCCAGTAGGGCGAAGCCCCGTGGGCCGATGGGAATGAAAACGCGATTCTGCTCATCTACAGCACAATACCAACGGTATGCGCGGATTTCTCCTACGATGCACACAAGCTGAGAAAAAAGGAGGAAACGAAACATGCTTGCCTATTAATATATAGATTTATTAATGTTGAGGAGCAGAAATTTGAAATTCAAAAGTTGTAAAGAGCGTTGTTTGTAAATAACATAAATGTAAACACTGCATATTACTAACTTTGTAAATATAACCTCGAAAATACAACTTTTATAGCTAATATTTTTAATGTTCAAAGGCCTAAATTTCGCATTATGATAAAAAACGTTGTACATCACTCGGAGCAAAAGTGTCTTTTTGATGCTTTATCATTTTTAGACACACAATTGCGCACCAAAAAGACCCACTTGTGCTCCCAGTGATGAAAACTTCTATTATTCCAAACAAAACCTATTCCAACAGCTGATTATTTATTTATATTAAAAAATTCGTTAATATTGGAAATTTTCATTAACTTTGTTTCTTAGCAACCAGTAAAAAAAGATCAGATCAATTTTCAGATATTTACACATTTTTAGCGAATTTCCCTATAGGGAATACGCTATTACGGTAGTAGCCATGGTAAGACCTAAGCCCGGGACCATGTTATTTTTTCATTTGGAGGTCCCCAGAAGCCAAAAACACCATTCGTTCATTTTCATATATATGTATATATATATATATATATATATATATATATATATATATATATATGTGTGTGTGTGTGTGTGTGTGTGTGTGTGTGTGTGTGTGTGTGTGTGTGTGTGTGTGTGTGTGTGTGTGTGTGTGTGGACAGGTTCCGCAATATTTGTGGGGCCAAGTGTGTGAATTTCACCTGAGTGTGGGGCCTTTTGAAATTGTGGGGCCATACACATGGCCCCACAAAGATTTATTTTTTTTATTTTGAGTAAAAATTCTACTTTTTATGGTCGAAAAAGTCAATAATCGTTAGGTTAGGTTAGGTTAGGTTAGGTTAAGTTAGGTTAGGTTAGGTTAGGTTAGGTTAGGTTAGTTTAGGTTAAGTTAGGTTAAATTTTGTTGTATGGCCCCACAATACAAATACGGCCCCCCAATACCTGTCAAATGCACATACATGGCCCCACAAATAGATGTGTAATCCCAAGGCCCCACAAATATAGGCGAACAAGTTTGTGTGTGTGTGTGTGTGTGTGTGTGTGTGTGTGTGTGTGTGTGTGTGTGTGTGTGTGTGTGTGTGTGTGTGTGTGTGTGTGTGTGTGTCCGTGGTACTGATAACTTTTGAAGGGGACCTCCGATTTTGATGAAATTTGGTATGAAGGTGTAAGATTAGGTCTATTTTCATGAGTTCGCGAACCAGCATGATCGGTTTATGGGAACGGGGTTTTATGGGGTTTCAAAGGGGTCAAAAATGGGTTTTTTTGCATTTTTGGAGCATAATTTTCAAAATTCAACAATTTTAAATAAGACCATTTTAAAGAGCTTAAAAAATAAACAATTTAGTATTTTTAATTTTTAACTTGGCTTAACAGGTTACGGAGAAAAGACAAAAATAGGCTTTCCATGTTAATCTTATGGGAAATCAACGAAACCCTGTATCTCACTTATTTATTGGAATAACTTGATAAATTTGGTATGTACATTCACTTCAACTAAAAATTGCTTACAACACCCACATGGCGGCAAACCTACGTACTCACCCCTATGGGGTTTATGGGGAAAATGAAAAGAACACCATAACTTGATAATATTTGGTATGTACATTCACTAGGGAGGATGTAACTGATATTTGCTTACAACACCCACATGGCGGCAAACCTACGTACTCACCCCTATGGGGTTTATGGGGAAAATGAAAAGAACACCATAACTTGATAATATTTGGTATGTTCATTCACTAGGTAGGATTTAACTGATATTTGCTTACAACACCCATATGGCGGCAAACCTACATACTCACCCCCATGACGTTTATGGGGAAAATTAAAAAGTGCCGAATATTGAGACAGTTTGACATTTACCTAACGTAACTATTACATTTACTAACAAAACTAACATTTTCTAACAACATCCCAAGTCAGCAAACCTACATACCCATTCTTATGGTGTTTATGGGGAAAATACAATATCTTAAGATTGTTTGGAAATTCGCTGAGTACGCAGGTCTGCTGCGACGGGGGTATTTGAAATATTTCGTAAAAAATAATTCTTATAAAGTAAAAAAAGTACCCTATGTTACTTGTCATACCTCAAAGAATACGTGTACAAAGTTTCATGATGATCGGTTGAGTAGTTATCGCGTGAAAGTCTAACAAACAACAGGACATTCACATTATTTATAATATCAGTAGGATAGTAGGGATTTAAAAATAAAATTTCTTTGACAAGCTATAACTATTCTATAACTATAATTTCATGGACATTGGAAACATTTTTAGATCATAGCTTTTTTAGAGCTTGGACTCCAGTCAACATTGTGTTTTGAGCATGATCAAATACTAGGGATCGCCCACTGTACGAAATTCGACAAAAAATTCTGTTGTTCTTGAGCCAATTAGTTTTTTAAGTTTTTATAAAAATACTGATCAATCTGTTAATTTGAATAAAGCGGTTTTTCCATAGCACAATATTTTTCCGTTCAAATATTTTTATGGCATAAAAAATACCACGGGTTTTTAACGTGTTTTTCTCTCTAGACGTTCAAATGTATTCTTTTGTCATTTAAGACATATTAAATATTTACAGTTTGGTACAGTTCTCTTATGTTTTGATTAATTAGTTCACTCTTACACAACGACTTAAAAAGTATTTGAAATCTATGTTTGATTTGCAGAGTAATTATTTTGCAGGTTTTCGTGGGTTTATGGCTGCACTATATCTTAATCCTTTTTGTCGTCTTGATGGTGAAAAATAGAATCACAAGGTCTTGATTGTGTCGTCTTTATGACTGAGAAAAGTTTGGTTTCATATGTTGTGACCATGGCATGTTATTAATTTTTTTAAATAATTTTTTTTAACTCTTTTTAACAGCCTGTATAACAAAACCAATATCGATAGTTTTATATTACCGAAAAATATTGTTAAGCTACTGCATCGTGTGTCAGGAGAAATTGACACCCCTCACTATATCTACGATTGTTGATATTTTAAGGTAGACAATATATTAATGTAATATCTAAATGCTTTGTAAAATGCTCATATCATGGAAAAATAACATTTTATAAAATGTATTAATCTTTCAAATTAATGTGCTGATTTGCTAGGTTTTATTTCAAGAATGCTATACGAATTCACTTGAAGCTTTGCTATATTGAACTTCACATTTCTTCCAGATTTTTTGAAGTCATCACTATGGTTTAGCGGCCTAGGTATATTGATTGTAGTGCATAATAATTTATGTGTATATCTCAAATATAAAACACGTAAGTAGGAAAGGCTCGATTTTGAGCAGATGTACACTAATTACTTTTTACTGTATTAGTCACCTCTCCCCCCCCCCCCTTCTTCACCACCGAACCCTCGTCACGGCGAGGTCATTATTGTCGTGCCTGCGACTTGTAGTTCACACTCACACTCTTCGCCGTATAAACACAACTTAAGTCACTGCTGCCGCCGGCGGCGCGTCGTCGCTCTGCTACCAAAAAGCCGAACATCTGTGGATTTAGATTTTTTATATATACATAAGAATAACTCATGCCAGTAAGAAAACAATCTTGGTCTAGTTTTTTTACACCCGTCCATATTTCTACAAAAAAGGTACTCTACAATATCACTAAAAATTTTAGAGCGTTCAGGATTAGTATACATTAAATATATTGTTCTTGCTTTAATTTTATCAAAGCAATTTGCATTTGCTTTAATCAATTTATATTAGACTAGCTGTTGTCCGTCACGGCTTCGCCGTGATTGAGTTTATTTGACATGTATAGTAATAAAAACTCTTTAAAAACAACAAAATCTTCTTCCTTAAGAATTCCAAAGAGGAACAAACATGTTAAATTTCAACCCCATATGCCCAAGAGTAATTTTGAAGTACAGTGAGGCGGAGCCCTAAAAACAAATTAAAAACGTTTTTGCAAAACCGCCTTTTTAATAAATACTTATGAGCAAAGAGGAACGTCCATGCCAAATTTCAACAACGTATGCAACGGAGTAATTTTGGAGTTCAGTGGAGCGGAGCCCTAAATTACTTCCAAAACTATATTTACAATCCGTTTCTTAATGAGTTCATATGAGAAAATTTTAGTTTTTGCTTGAGATTGTTTAAAATATAAAATAACATCCAAATTCAAGGGACGAACTAAGAATCTTGAATATAAGTGCAACTTTGCATTTTTATCCTTCGTACATCTACATACAGTTGAGTGGTGCAATGTAACTTACCAATCTTGTTTTTTCGTGATGTAACTTATAATTCAAACATACGAAAGGTAAACAAACGAAAAATAAAAAAACTTTACATAGACTACAATATTTTATATGCATAAATTGATACAATTTGTTTCGTATGTACCACATGCAGACTCTGTACTCTATTATAATATTACGTCAATTCTTTTTGTGTCTTTACTATTGGATTTTCTGTTTAAAATTACTTGCAACATTTAATAATCTTTATGTATTGTGTTTTAGACGAATAGTATTCTAAAATGAGGAACACCTTACCTTTCTATTGAATTTCTAAGTTTTATATTTCCCTGAAAGTCTGTAACTCCTGGGAAAGCCGTAGGTTATATCGGAGAAGCGGAACGCCAGGCGCGCGCCGAAGCGATGAGTGAGGGGCTGAGGCGGTAGGCCCGACTCTAGACTATAGACAACCGACGGCTATTTCGAGGTAAGTAAATCTGTTTTAGTGACACAAAGAAAATATCTTTGACACCTAAGAATCGTTGGAATTGGCCCGCGGCCCTGGTGCGTGTTATAGCCCAGTCGATACCTGCCCCGGCGCGGCGGCGACATCGGGCGTGCGTGTTGTCCACAAACGCAACTTGACTACTAAATATTACTATTGCCATCTCAATATATAAAATATAACCAATTCATAGTGAAAAATTCGTATCATAAAAGTTATGGCGAGTGATAAGGCATTTGATGTTCAAAATATTTACTACAAGAAATTACGCAAACAGTTAATTCATTATATTATGTGTTCTTTTTTATAAACATAATTAGGAAACCTACAATAACTCTGCATATTATCATCTTGTAAAATGTTAGAATCATTGCATTTTTAATATTGTACACATTTACACTATGAAGTAGAAAGGGTTGCGACCTTTACTTTTATGAGTGTAGCTCAAATATAAAACATGTAAATCGGAAAGGCTTGGTTTTGTGCATATGCACACTAGTTATTATTTACTGGATAATCACACCCCCCCCCCTCTCCACCGAACCCTCGTTACGGCGAGGTCATTATGTCATACATTAGGACATTTAAACCACTGAGATTGTTTTATTGTCCTATCCATACTGATCAAATAAACAACTGTGTTAAGGGGGCGGTCTACCCCTGGCGCGCACCCAAATGCAAGGGGTTTTTATAATCGTGTTATCTTCTGCCAAATGAAGAATAGAGCTATAAATAAGGTGTCATATTAAAGAAGAATAACGGTACTAATTTTCCTCTGTTACACTTTTGTAATTAGTTCATTAAAACCAATAGAAAATTTCAGTTAAAAGTCTATAAAAACAGATGATTTTAGACATTTATAGCTGAAATTAGAAATTTTATTTTAAAATTCTAAAAAGATAGCCGACTAGATCCTTTTTTCTACTTTAAAAAAAAGTTAACAGGCAATCTCTATCTTAAGCGGTTAGTTTTAAAACACGATCCCCGTAAACCTCTGCATTTACAAAACTAAAAATAGATGATTTTAGACAGTTATAGCTGAAATTAGAAATTTTGTTTTAAAATTCTAAAAAGATAGCCGACTAGATAATTTTTTCTACTTTTAGAAAAGGTTAACAGCCAATCTCTATCTTAATTGGTTAATTTTAAAACACGATCCCCGTAAACCTCTGCAGCCATCAAACTCGCCTAGCGCTACGGCCGCGAGGCGGCATTCGGCATTGTTGTTGTTTTGGCTGGGGTAGACCGCCCCCTTAACTAACCGTATTACAATCCTTGTTAAATAAAAACCAATAGAGTGAATCCGTAAAGGGCACTATTCCTGCTTGTAATACTATATAATGGAAATATCGTGTGAACATTGAAGTGATTTGTTTTATTACTTTATTGAATAAATAATAATAATTTTATTCTTTGACCTCGTTTTATAGTGTCACGATTCAAAATTTTTTTCTCATTCTCTTGTTAGCACTTAATGATCTTCGAATTTTTATTTCTTTATTATTCTTTCTAGAATTTTTTCTTTTATATTTTTTCCTTTCTTCCGTTATCATAGTTCATCATCTTTTGATCTTCAACAAGCTGTACTACAAGCTTGAGGACTCCTAATTCAAGTGGACCAACAAAAGACTGTAAGATAGGATTTAATCTTACCATAAGTTGTGTTTTGTTACAGTTCTGCAGTAGTGTTCCAGAATCCGCATCACCTACGATCCTCTGGTCTCTAGCTACCTTAATATCCTTAACAGGTACCAGGGAATCTCGCCGGGTCAAACGGTGATGGCTCGGCGCTGTTTTGAGTCAAAAATTGAATCACTGAATCCTGATGAGGCCGAGTCACTGCCCCAGCGAATGATCACTGACTGTCCTACCTCCCTACCTTCCTACCTCCCTCCACAAATAAATGTAACCTTTTGTTCCTCATTAAAATTTTTTTGTCTTGCTTAAACTTTTTTTTAAGTTTAGATATACTAGTTAAGTAAAAAGTGGGCAGTGGTAGAAATAATTACTAAAAATAGCCATTAGTTTTTTCTTATTTTTTATATGCCAAAAACTCTAATTCACAATATTGTATAAAACGGTTTTTATATTTATTTGTGTAAATCAGGAGTTCAAGTGTAATTAGCAATCAATGTATATAAATTGCTTATAAATTTTAAGTATGAAGGGAAGGCCAATTTCATACAAAATGAAACAATAAGTGTTCCCACCACTACTGTATTTTGTGTGAAATTATGGAATGTAAAACAACTAAAAAACATCCGCCAAACCAACTTTTTATTGGGAAAAGTTGTCTCTGGAGAAAGAAGTGTAGATAAAAAGGCTTATTTCAATTTTCCACGACTTAAGTTTTACATTAGACCTACTCACATATAAATTGACTTCGTGGAGTAATGGATTGTTGTAGTTACTTTCAACTGCAGTATGTTGAGACGGATGTATTTCATGGTTTTAGTGTAGATCTGAGCCCGAAGAGTATTGAAAAAGGGCCGTTTAGCGTGATCGGAATTTCAATCAAGGCCCTGTATGTACTTTCGACCCGAGTTGTGAATGATATTTTTGATTCTCTATAATTATATCAGAAAAAAATAAACAATATAACTTTTAAAAATATACTGTCGGTTCCTCGGTTGAGTTTTGCAGTACCATTTTCATCGCACTATGGATCCCTTGTTTTCAGGTGACATTAGAGTGATCAGAGTGAACTATTACATAACGTTTTCCCGTTTAAAGGGGGAAATCAGTTGAACATTTTGTACACAATAGCAATACTGAACAACACTGTAGAGCGAAGGTAGCGCTAACAGTATATAGTGTAGTTCAATTAATCAGGAAAAATGAAATAATTTTTGGGCAGCCAATTTTTTTAATGTGTTCTATGGCATCCCCTGACTTTCCTCCGAAAAGTCCCCTAAAATCCCATGTGGGAATCATGCCCAAAAATCAGTTGTTGGCAGGAGTCACAATAAAATTTGATACGAAGCATACTAAATTTAAATACATTCCAGAAGGTTTATATATATCACATTAAAGGTCTTAAAATGTAGAATACCATGCCGTAAACCCGCAACCTCAATATAACAATCGGGAGAAAAATGACAGTCGTTCACAATTTTGAATAAAATAATATTATCAAAACCTTGAAATGCATTAACATCCGACATATTTCACCTTTTGAGACCTGGTTTTCGGTTATGTACTCTCCTTACTAAGACCTTTAAAATTATGTATGTATAGCATGGCTATGGACCAAGAAAAATTTTACAGAACTTCCTCTTTAGGACGTCCATGTAGAGGGTGGTTCCAGGGACGTATTCAAGTATTTGCCGCCTCTAGGCAGCGACATTTTCCGCCCCCCCCCCCCCCACAACTTGTCAGCGCGCTCCGGGGAGCTCAGAGGTCGGGCTCACTATATGCCGTGTCAGCTGATTTTTTAGAAATAAAGGCTCCGGTATACCTGAGTCTGAATTGTCGCCTCGCGGCCGCGGCCGTAGCGCTAGGCGAGTTTTATGGATGCAGAGGTATGCGGGAATCATGTTTTAAAATTAACTCATTAAGATAGAGATTGACTCTTAACTGTTTCTAAAAGTAGAAAGAAGGACTCACCTTCTCTGGTTTTAAAATGTTTAAATAAAATTTCTAATTTCACTTATAACTGTCTAAAATCATCATCTGTTTTTCTCTATAGTGGCGAGTATCATAGATGCAGAGTTTTACGGGAATCGTGTTTAAAAATTATCCAATTAAGGTAGACAGATAAAAGTAAAAAGACAGATCTCGTCTTCTTTGGTTTTAGAATTTTTTTATATAATTTCTAGTTTCAGGTATAACTGTCTATAATCATCAGTTTTTCATGATGCATATTCAAGGGTCTTTTAGAATCTTGTTATCTTCTGCTAAATGCAGCCTAGATCAATAACTAAGGTGTCATATTAAAGAAAAATACCTGTGCTAAATTTCCTCTGTTCACTTTGGTAATTATTTCATCAAAACTAATAAAAAACTTCAGTTAAAAATCGAGAAAACAGATGATTTTAGATCGATAGTTATAACTAAAATTAGAAATTTTATTAAAAATTCTAAAACCAGAGAAGAAGAGATCCGTCTTTCTACTTTTAGAAAAAGTTAAAAGCCAATCTCAATCTTAATTGGTTAGTTTTAAAACACGATTCCCGTAAACCTCTGCAGCCATCAAACTTTCCTAGCGCTACGGCCGCGAGGCGGCATTCGGTAACGTCGTTTGGGCTCTGGTAGAGCGGAAGTACTTGTGTTCTGAAAATGCATCAACAACTATAATACATTTTGAGCACTTTTTAAGGACGTATTTGTTGCGCCAGTTTTCATTCAAAAAGTGAGTTTCATTGGATACATGCTGGAATGCAACATTGCTGTGTCCAATCAGAAGTCATAATTGCGATTTAAGGTGGGAAAACGCTACATGAAAACGTCAATATACAGGGCTCGCCACAATTGTTATTGAACATTAAATACACTGAATAGATGTGTCAAGATGTCTTCGAAATAATACAAATATTTTTATCTACAAAACGGGGTTTTTTACAAAAAAACTAAACGAATAAAAACGAAAACGTAAGTACTTTCACTTAAAATAACAATATGAAATGTGGTTTAGTTGGAGTTACTTCGTTTTTTTCTACTTCATTTTAATCTATAATAGCAAATGAATCAATAACAGTAGTTACTTAAGTCCATTGGGTATTACTGTAAATTCTTACTTGGAGACATCAATGTAAATTCAACACTTTAACTCACGATTATGCGTTACAAGTTTGTATAAAACACAATTTTTATTTAGAACAATAATTTAATATATTAATATTAATGGAATAAAATGTTTAGTAGAAGGTAACCATAGGATAGGCACCTATCAGGCCTACACACCACATTGGCAATTGGCGCCTGACTCTGCCGCTGCCTAGTGGCGTACGAAGTAAATACGAGATGGCAGAGCGAAAGCTCACGCCCGCGACCGCGAGCAACGACGCGACATTACGTTCGCCAGACTAGGAAAAGGGGGGCACGGAAAACTCAGCACATCCGTGTAGTGAATAAATTATTGACTTTTAGGTTTAACTTTAAGGTGTTCTAGAATAATTTCATACTTAATAAAAGTATTTTAAATAGCACAATTGTCGTTCTCAAAAATTATTTGCCACATTTTTTTTTTTTAGATTAAAACTCCGATTTTTTAATTATTTATTCCCTCAAATTTTGCCGCCCCCTAAAATTTGCCGCCCTAGGCGCGAGCCTAGTCCGCCTATTCGGAAATATATCCCTGGGTGGTTCAAGGGTGATATGATAGGCATATGTCAAGCTATCCACATTTTTAAAGGTAATTGTGAAAGCAAACGTAAGCCACAAACCGGACCTGAAAAGGTCGAGTATTTAGAATATTATTACATTTTTAAGCGTTGAGGTTAAAATTTGATTTTTATTCAAAGTTTGACAGGCTGCCATTTTTGACTCAAGCAACCTTTTGAAATGGGATTCTCGGCATTAAATTCTGCTACTTAAGAGCTTTAATTTTATTTACATAAACCTATTGCTCGACTTAAGATTTATTTCTGACTCCACGTGGGCCATCCCATCATTTTTAGACATGTTGAACTCTATGATGGGGGTTTCAGATGACTTTTCTGAGGGAGGTCAAGGGATAACATAGAAAACATTAAAAAAAATTGGCTGTCCAAAAATTATTTCATTTTTGCTGACTAATTTAACTACATTAAATGTGTTTCCGAGTTCCGCACACCTAGAGCCGACCTGCCGGAACTGCCACCCCCAGGGACCGTTTTCGCAGTCGTGGGGACCGAGTCCCACCTGATACTATCTCTGGTGATGAATTGTGAAGAGCTGCACCGCCCGGCTAGCCGAATAAATTACCAGGGCTATCCCCCATACATATGCGATATTCGTGGGGCTACGACTCGCCGCCGGCCGGTGTCAGGTTCGCCGGTGCCTGACTGGCCGCGGCCTAGCGGTGATAAAGCCCGCAAGACTGAAGAATATTTTTGAAATACAGTACAGTGGTTTGCAGAAATTACTCTATTGTTGAAGTCATTGTAGTAATTAAAGTATTTGTGGTAAACTGATCCTGTGGTCAGATTTGTAATAGATAATGAACAGGTTGAATAAAATAATCCAGAATCTTCGAGTTAAGCTGCCACACACTATCGAAGAAGCTCGCTGTAAGCTGACCTGACGTCGGACCCAACTTCCAAACTGACATATTGTGTGTTGAAACACTGTCAGATGTAATCCCGAAATTTTGAGCAATGTGTCAATTGCTCAATGATTTTTGAGTCTGGACCTTGACAAGCCTATTTATAACAAGCATGGTTTCCATTATAAAATCACCAATGAATTTTCACCCTTAAATTATTAATAATTGTTATGTCTATGAAAGACTTGGTAATATTTTGAGAAATAATGAGGTCCTTTCCCGTTATTGATTTATTTGATCTACATTTTATGTGGCAAATTGTAATGGTGCAAATCTTTCACATTATTTTCATAAACTAATAATATACACCATTAATTAACCTACCAAACAGAAAAGTACCAACAATGAATCTTTCCTCAAAATGTGCCGATCAATATCTTACACCGAGCATCCCCCCTGATGTTCGGGTTGGAGTTGGAGCCCGTAGACTATCGAACATGGACGAGCCATCGGGTCCAACATGTTGGTTTAAATGTTCGACAGTGTTGGGGACCTTAAAATAGAAAGAAAAACACGAATACAATTCAAAATGTAATAAAAAAATAAAAATAAAGTATATCTACAATGATTTTTAACAAAGTTAACGAATAGATGCTGTTTTTGAAGGCAGCCTCTGTGCTCTAAGATCTCTTATCTTTTTCAACGTAAAACAGTTGACGGAGTCCCCTACCTGTCATGACAAACATAATTGTTTAGTCTGGAATATATAAAAAAATTGCTAACGATTTAAGAACTCTGAACAACACACTATCATAATTTTTTGTGCAAACACATTTGAAACGTTTTACTGAATACATTATAAATAAAGACCCGGTAGTTTTTGATCGCCTGTATTTGTATTTTAACAGAATAGCAAGGGTTTTCATATGGATTTTAATTGTTGCCAATTAAATTCAACTGAGGACTCTAAGACTAAAGCCGACTGACTGACTAAGAGACACAACTTGTAGCAGTTTTTACCGTTTACAGAGTCGATGATGCACATATTTTCCCGATATGTCTACGACTCCCCCACAGGGCGGTCCCCAATTGAACGAGAAGCAAAAACCGAATGCTCGATGCAACGACATCGACCGGTGTTTCGAATAATGGAATTAAGCTGCAGGGCGGTTTTTGTCCCACGTAAGACTCATTTTCTTGTGACGTTCAAAAAAAGTCAAATGTTTTCCAGGATCCTACTCGGTAGAAAAACATCACTTAGGTGATCGAAAAAGTGTACTGAAGAGCGACTCATGAGAGGCGATTTATGTAGAAATGTGGACCAATTGATCGTTGCCTGACAGGCGGTATAGCGGGCGGGTACTCGACATAGGGCGTTCGGTGACTGGCCTCACGGGAAAAAGTATAAGGCAGAGGATATTCAGTGGTGCGTTCAACAAGACGAATGAACGTTGTCTAAAAACAAAAATTTTCAACTTAGCTTCACAAATAAAATGTTTAAATTACAACAAAACACGTGCATTGAAAATACCGAATCCTGGAGCGGCAAATTATTTTTTTTTTCATTCATCAACTTACGACGAAGGCATGTTGTGATTACTTTTTACACATAAAAACATAATTGGAATTTATCTTGATACGAAAGTCAAACTAAGGGAACAAAATCGTAAATCCTACCTTAAACTGAAGACAGCAGAGTTCTAAATGGCAAGCGATCAAATTTTAATTAAAAATTTATTGCCGGAATTGTAACATTTTTAACCTCTGAAATATGGGATCTTTTAAGTTGGTATTTATGGCACATTGCTCTGAATTCAAATAACTTTAAAATGATGTATAATATGAAATAGGTCAATGAATTGTGTAGATGAGTTCCTTTGAGGACGTCCCCAAAGAAGGGTAAGAGGAAACCTTTACCATATCATACATAATTTTAAAAGTCTTTGAATTCATAGCATTATGTCAAACATACTAACTTAAAATAGTGTGTAATAAGTAAAGTTATTCCATTTGAAAATGTCGAAATGTTATTTTAATATAAAATTTAACCCTCTACTATTTTCGACTCGGTGGCCATTCCAGGGTTTGGCAATGTCTTCTACTAGTGAAGGTCTTTAATTTGATCCTCATATGAACCTATGTTTAATTTTAGATTTTCAAGACTTCTACAATGGGCCATCTCAAGAAGTATGAAACGACGAATTGGGAGCAATTCCAATTGGGGGGAGGGGAAAAATTCCAGCCGCCTCCTAAAATATTTTTAATCCTTAAATGTTTTTACGAAATATATCCATCCTAAGTTGACCAATAAACATGTATTTGACCACTTCGGTATTCTTTGGGCAGCCGGTACAAAATTAATAGTACTAGCGGCGAAGAAAACAATATTATGAAATGTCGCAAAAAGAAGAGTACTTCGCAAAAAGTAGAGCTCAGGATTATTATTATATTTAGAAATTATAATTTACTTCAATATTTCACATACCGTACTATTCCATAATCTTTGTCAAGGTAAAAGACGATTCAGACTTTATACGTAAAAATAACAATACGTAGTATTTGGATATTATTGGGCAATTTTGTACTTTGTCACATGCATGGTTCTAACTCATATGTAGCAAATCATTGAATTTTTAAAATTGAATTTTAAAATCTTGAAGAAGAAAAAATATCTTAATTTAAAATTTACTGTACTCCGCTTTAAGAGTTATTTACGAGATTACAAAATGCAAACGCATTAATATGTTTTTAAAATTTCTAGAGGATGAATTTTACATTTTCTTAACTCTATTGCCACTGTCACATTGTAAATAAGTTTTTTTTTTTTTTTTATTAAAAAAGAATCACATAACACACTTCAAACTTCTAACAGAACTACAATTAAATCAGTAACCACTAATATTATAGAACACTCACGCCATAGGTGTACTGAACTTAAACAATATTAGATAGAGTCACCTTCTTTCAAATTATTGAGTATTTTTGCCCAAAGAATAGGCCTATATATATATATATATATATATATATATATATATATATATATATATATTTATTTATTTATTTATTTTTTTTTTTTTGTAAAATACAGACTCAGTATTTAGCAGACTAATTGCTGTGATCTCATCAATTGGTCTGATGGTATAGTTCTAAAGACAAACATTTCTACTGGTTTATTATTTTGACATAATATACTACATGCTTGTGATCTTTCAAGAGCCACAATGTTATAAATAAATTTCTTATGAATATATTTACACAATACTAATTTTTACCTTTGCGTTCACGATGTGCTTGGCTCGTCCAAGGAAATCGCTTGTTTTCCTTATCGGGAAGGTCACAGCTGTAAACTTCTTGCCCTTATTTGTCCTTTACGACCCAAATCATTTTACTACACACATAATTTGTTAAAAATTACTAAATATTTGATGTTAATAGTATTACTTTATCTGGAAGAGAATGATAGTTTGATCCTTTTATTTTATATTCCATCCAGGCACTTTTATTAGTTTTAAAACAAATTCCTAATCATTTGTTTTAATTACATTTTCTAGTGTAAAAAAGGATGACCATAACCTTTGATTTAATCTTCTCTGAGTATCTTAAAAGAAATGCGGTGTCCATTTGCCTGCGGTATACAGGTACTTTGGTTTAAAACATTAATCTAATTTCAGTAATTGAGCCAAACCTTTATTTGTAAGTTAATTTCACACATTGATTTATTTGTACGTGATTTATTAGATTTAAGCCCTTCTTTCAACCACCAGCCCTGTTTTCGTTTTAATTTTTAACTAGACAGATTTAGTCCTATTTAATTACCAATAACCATATCCTTACACAACTTCAGCATTTAAAATGAGCTGATAGCTTTACCGGAAACAAAATTCGCGATGAGGATCCGCTGTAAATAGAAACGGCAGTGGTGCAAACGACTACTTTTTGGGTATTCCAAAATTAAGTGAAAGATTCTATATAAAACTAATTTTTATTGCACTTTTCAGATTACGTAACGAATATTATCAACTATATAAAAATAGAATTATACGTTTTTTAATCTTTAATTTGGATATATCAAATAGCCAAACTTACAATGTGGTTTGGAAAGAATAAACATTTAAGGTGGGGAGGTATTGGATATTTGTGTACTAAATTGTCATATCCAAACAGTTAAGGACTGTTTATAAAGGTACTGCATCATAGATATAAGTGGTAAAATATAATAAACTTATTGTAATACCTCTATAACTTATTGTCTGAATCTCACTTAAGATACGGCCTTGCAGTTTGGGGAGGCACAACAGCAGGGAACCTCAAACGAATTATTCTTCTCCAGAAAAGAGCAATCAGGAATAATACACATAAGGTCGGCCTTGGCCCAAGGGAGATCTGCAGAAATGCCTTCAATACTACAGATCTCAGGATAACAGTGTAACAGTCATCGGCCTATACATAATAGAAATAACAATGTTTGTCACAATTGAACAGCTGCAACGAGGCCATGATATACACACCTCAAACTTTCACCTCCCTCTAGACCACACTGCATCATAAGAGAGGAAACCACCATACATGGGGAGGAACCGAGGAAACTCCTTAACCTAATACCAGAAGATCTGAATATAATGAACGTGAAGAAATTCAAGACAGCCCTGACAAAATGGCTCATCGACCAACATTTTACTCCATTGATGAGGTTCCTGGACTGGTGGAAGAATGAAGAGAACATTGAAGAAAAAAATGTATATAAAATTGACGCCATTACATTTCTCTATAGTTAATAAAGAATAACTAATAAAGAATTTGTCTATTGTCTATATGTCAGCATTGTTCTACAATAAGTTACCATCTTCTTGTCAATCCCACTGGGCATCTTTATTAGTTCTGAGTGAAGACTATTATTACGTCAAGCAAATTCATGTTGTTCCCTATATTCAATCAACTTTAATAAAATACATTGTAACCTTGGCAAGCAGTACGAGCAGATTGTGTCATTACCAGATGTTATCAGCGATTAACACAGATTGCCGAGATTATTATTTAATTACGGCATATAAAGTGCGGGCCGGACATCTCAATCCGCGTATCGCCCTCGTTTATCGGTCGCCCTCCTGAGGACCCCTCTCTCCGGTCCAGCTGCCCGTGCGGTCCCTTTTTCATCACGACCTAATTACCGTATTTTGAATAATATTTATGCTATATGATTATTATAATTACGACGGTGTTCATTCGACTTAAGCAGCGCTAAACGATCGGCGGGGACTATTTCAATATAATTATACGTGTTAATGGCCGTCAAAACGCGCGTTACGGCGCTACATTCCGGACTCGCCCCCTCGCCGACAGCTGGTCGGTCATCCTCCGGTACCGCAGTGAGGACATGGAGATGGTAGGCCTACCTAATATGACGTTGAAGGGTGCTGAACTGTTTTACTTTAATAATATGTAACGGTGTGGTGTATCCAAAGAACATTTACTTAGACTAGCAGACTCTTATCTTTATAATCGCTCTCAATTTCCATACCGAGTTATGAAAAAGGCAAGGGAAAAATATTTTGACTCTGAAGTCAGCACAACCTTATGTAGAGCGCAGGATTGGGCTACGAAATGCAGTTGCCGTCATTGTCTCGCACGCTGCCTCCAGTATGTCGCCATGTTTCCATTTAGGCTCTATAAATTATACTTGAGTGGTCCATTTAACACAATGCTGTTCACAAACACTGTGTTCAGCAAATATAATGTTCTTAGAGTACTACTTTAGAATACATGTTCATTACACATTTATTTACAGTAGACGGTCAAGAAGTCTGCCCATATTGTTAAGAGCGCAGCCACAACATATTTTATTTTTTTATATATTACATTCAACTTTGTTATTTACTATCTGGTTTTACCTCAGTGGCCACATTTATACTCTTATTATTCTTAAGACAAATTACTGTTGCTTACTCCCACTTTTTAGGGGGGGCCTTTTCTGGGTAAATAGTTGCTAAAAGCTTCTGACCGTCTTCCGAGCAGATGAAGGATACTTGCTTTTTTGTAGTCTCTGCTAGTAAGAAAACATTTAATTTTAGGTAGGTGGCCATTATTGCCATCCCTGCTTTATTATAACCCTGGTATATTTTAACTCCCCCCCCCCACGATATACTTAAATGATCTGTCGGCACACATTCCCTGAGCTAATTTTTTTTTTACTGTTCACACGGGTTCTAGGTTTTTTTATAGTACTCTTTTAGTTTCATACCAAACTAATCTCTTATATCAGTACTATATCAGTACTCGCTTCGCCATTCATCCCAAACTTCGCATGATGGCGAGTGCCCGGTGGCCGGTGGGCCGTGTTGTCGGTGCAGACGCGGGGCAGCGCGCCCCGGGCGTGGAGCTTGCCCGCCTTATAATCTACGGCCACTACAAAGTTTGTATTAGTAGTCAATAAAACACTAATTGTGCCTTTTCGCACCTCGCCCAATCAAACTGTCGGTCAGATGCGCGTGAGATACCGACGCGGCGCAACTCAAAACACACCTTCCACCCATACGATACTACGATATATTTGTACCGGTACTCGTGACGTCAATATGTTTGAAATTATTCTGCACTAAAATGATAAATAAGATATTAAATTAACTTCATAATTCTTTGTTTAAAGTTCATAGTTGGCGATGTGCTGAGTTTACGTTATTGTCTAGAAAATGTTTACAGACATTTTCCATCACTGATTACTAAAAACAAATTCACGACGTTTCGGGAACCCGTCTTCAGGTGGAACAAATACTTAGAACATAACACAGTTAGTAAAACCACGCACCCAGGTGAACCTGGAGAAGTCAATAGCCAAACCTGAAAACATAGAAAAGGCAGTCACAAAAACTAAATAAAACACGAATAAATACACAAAGCTTAAACAAAATACCCCCGTCGCAGCAGACCTGCGTACTCAGCGAATTTCCAAATTAGTAATATTAATTTTGACCAGCTAAACTTAATTTCATCACGTGCTCATAAATAGGGAAATAAATGTCTATTCTCCTTAAGATAAATATAGGGAAAGAGTATGCAGGTATGCTGCCATGGGGGACACTAAAAGTAGGTTTTTAGCATCGAAAAAATTTATTTCGATCATATAAAGACATATAGTAAGTTTCATCAATATCTGTCCATAATAAAAGAGTTTGCCTATTCTCCATATGATTAACATGGGAAAAGAGTATGCAGGTTTGCTGCCATGATAAGTACAAAAACCAAGATTTTTTACCTTAAATGGATGAATCTCAACCAAATGAAGCTAAATACCAAGTTTCATCCAAAATATTGGTTAATAAGTGAACTATTAACACATCCTTATTCTCCATAAGATTAACATTGGAGCCCTAAAAGACAATGTACTGTCTTTAGACTTTGTAATATCTCGGTAACCAATGGAGATAGAGCAAAGCTTCAAAATACTAAATTGTGTGTTTTTTTGAGCTAAATCCAATGGTCAAAATAAAAATTTAAAATATTTAAAATTTACATATGAAAAATGCAAAAAACCCCATTTTTGGTGTACAAAACCCCCCAAAACTACCCCTTCCGGTAGGTCGATATGTCTGGTTTTCGAACTCATCCGAATAAACGTAGGATTACACATCTCTACCAAATTTGGTGTCGATTGGACCATTTTTACGAGAGTTATCGTGTCTAGGGACACATACATATATATATATATATATATATATATATATATATATATATATATATATATATATATATATATATATATATATATATATACATATATACATATATATATACATATATATATATACATATATACATATATATATATATATATATATATATATATATATATAATTTTTAATGACTATTATTTTTGGTCTCTGGGCACCTAAAAACGAAAAAGTAACATGGTCCCGGGCTTAGGTCTTACCATGAGACCTACGGTAATAGCTTATTCCCTATGGGAAATTCGCTAAAACGTCTGAAGTACTCTAGTATTTCTTCCACCTGAAGACGGGATCAGATTCCGGATCCCGAAATGTAGTGAATTTGATTTTACTAATCAGCGATGGAAAATGTCCGCAATAATTTACTTAACGATAACAAACAATATTGGAAGTGTTGCTATCGGACCGCACGAGTGTTTGTACCATTTGGTAATACCATATATTGCATTATTTTTCATCCATGGTAATCCTTTCAATTTTTTTACTCAAAACTCAACTTAATTTTTAGATAGTCTACAATATAATTTGTTTTTTATGTTAAAAAAAATTAAGTTGAATAAAAGATGAAAAAAACAATTTTGATCCTGTGCTACAATTTGCATTTTATTTACCGTGAACGGTTTAAAATGGTGTGTAACTTAACCTTCACACTACATTAATTTGATTTAATGTAAAAGAGTTGTATAGCCTACACGTTTTGTTGCAGCCATAACCACTTCTCAAATTCTCTAACCTATATCATCGCTCCTCGATCTATAACCACGATGTGATGTAGTCAAAAGCCAGTATCGTCCAACGACGGGCGGCGCGGTGCGGCGGCGACGGTCGGGCAGAGGCTGTTATAGCCGGTTGCTATACGGACGTGTTTTGAGTGCTGGACGGCGCCGGTTGCGGTAGGTCACGCACTGCGCTGCGTATTGCCAAAACAAGCGACTATGTGCCTTATCGCCGTGACTCATCCATTCATACCCGGGGACCGGTCTGGTGCAACAGATATACCGTCGCGATGTGCCCAGTAAATCACCTCTCCTTGTCTCCCATCTCCTCTCTCTCTCGCCTCTTTTTTGTTTTCTCTATAATTCATAGTTCTTTAAGCGTTATAAAACCTCTTTGTCATCAGTGGTGATTTTTCAGTACTACAGACATTGGTTTAACATATATAAGAATTCCATCCTAAATATATGCGAACATGAGTGTCTAAATTAATTTTTCTAAAAATTTTTACGAGTTAGACCTATAGTAAAATACAATCATAGCGTATACAATTAAATAATGTTGGTAACAATTGATTTTTTTTAATAGAGTTTATAATAAAATGCAATGAAGTACGGCAACATTGTTTTGTAATCTTTGATGTCGGCTTTTAAGGAGTAGCATTGGTTTCTTAGACCAACCGCCACACCTCAGCTAAGAAAGAGTCAATTACCGTGTATAATATGTTTATACTAGTTCAGGAGCTACTATTTTAAAGAAATATTTCCTGTAAATATATATTTTGTAAATTCAGCCATAATGAGAGTTACGAAAAAGCTACATAGTAAATTCCTAAGCACATTATTTGAGTATTTTGTGTACTGATTTGAATTGATTTAGTTTTAGTGTTGTTTCTAAGTGGATTTGAAGACTCGCACCTTGATGTAAACAACTCGGTTCTGCTAATCGTAAAAGTTTTTATGGATATATTTCACAATATGTAATTGTGATGATACCTTGGCTTTGATTTGACAGTGCAACAAGAACTGAGTAAAATAATCGCAAATTTTATATCCATGTTATTTATGTTTGTCAGTTAATGGTTTGTTGATGAACTACTAAAACCGGTCAAGGCAACATTTCTTTGCTTTTAAAAAGTAAGTACAAGGAGAACTGAAGCCTCTTTTCGTAAAGAAAATCAATTCTCTGCTGGCTTTGAAATTGTATGTGTTATCTTCACACATATTTTATTAAAACAATCTCATAACATGTTTATTTATAAGCTCTCGCTACTTGTAATATGTATTTTCAAAGCAGAGTTTTGATAGAATAGAAAGAGCTCGCCTAATTTTACCATTTAACCTGAAATCTTACTCGTAACTTTCCTATTGAAAAGAACTGGCACACGCAGATTTTTGTTCATAATCAATTTTCTTTTAATCATTGAAATAATTGACCAATAGTGAGTAGACTTATTGACTTATTTAACATAATCTAGCAGCCTGCAGCAAGCGTGATACTACGCGCGACACGCCGCCGTGCTGCGATGTACGTGGTCACATTGCAGGTAGATACGCGTAGCCCTGCGATTAAAGACATTTTTATAGCTAATCAAAGCAAGTAGGCCCTACTGTAACTATGGAAACTGAAATAAGTCATAGATTTCAAAAATACGTTCTAAATTTATAGTCTAATCTTGCGAATTGCATTTGCACGGACATTTTAAAACTAAAAATACAGTTTGACACAACTAATTCAAGGAAATGTTATATATATATAGGCCTACCAATTATCAGTTGGGTGTACTCCACTGAGAAACGAGTTAACGAAGCTAACGATATAGCGTGGTCTTTCAGCTGATACAGAATTGTAAGTATTTTTTAAGTAGAATAGTTTCATGTAACAAATGACCTTATTGAATCACACAGCTTGCAGTGTAAATTCATTAGTCATGGCTACTTAGAATTGTTCACTGTCTCTTGAGTACTGGATTCATACCTGCTTAAACCGTCTTATTACTGACTTAACTGATTGTTTTCTTAGTTAAATTACGATTTAAAGTCAAACATAAACAATGCGCTTTCAAAAAACTCATTACATAGAGAGTGAAAAATCTTCAAATTAGAATTAAATTTAAACTACAGGATATTACAAGTAATGGGATAAAATAGAGAAAAACATGTAACAAAACAAGGAGACAGAGGTACGTAGACCACATGGCCCTGAACAGTGAACATACGCACAGGGTCACCACAAATGGCGGAGCTGGGCTCCCGGCTGTTTGAGATTTATGCCTACCCGCCTTCATAAATGTCCAAATCCCTCCCCACGGCTACCTTTTAGTTTTTGTAGGGACAGCTGTAGCAAAGCAACAGTGGACGCGTATCCTCAGGTTTATTATAGTGTAAAATAATACAACATTCTGTTTTATGTACAGTCTGTTGAATTATCACATTTTTGTGATAATACACTATGCGTAGTATTTCTAGCCAGGTTGAACATAACGTACTAAGTCACAAGTAATAAAAAAAATCATGTGTTAAAGCAAGTTATAAATTTCTGTTTTACTTTCCTCTTACAGCTAAGATTACAAAGTAAAGTGTGTTGAATAAAAGTAAATAAATAAAATAATATTTTATATTTTTCATTTTGTATTGTAATACAGTATCAATAAATTAAAATCGTGAGATGGGTATCCAACAAGAACTGCAATCACCTGCTCAATGCAGAATTTTAATAGAATCTTTCTCAAATTAGGCTATGCGAAAACTTTTAAAGGTTGCATTGTGTAAAACAAGTTAAGATCAATTATATTTTATTTGCGACCAATAAACAATAAACTGTTCATGCCAATGTACCACTTTGATGAGCCACAACGGCCAGGTGTTTAAAAATGGTTTTAAATGCTGTTTAGCCAACACTATAGTAAGATTCACGAAAATAGTCCGATGAGAGTCAATACATTGTTGCCAAATTTATTATGAAACACATTTTTATACTGTACTATACATGGTAAACATAACTTCAAATGGCAACATTGCTGGGCGAGAGGGGGTGAGGGGGGACACAGCTGTTTAAATTTCCATCGGACTATTTTCGTGCATCTTACTATAGTTCTCTCCTCAAGTGTAATTGAAAATGAAATTACAGATAAAGAAATTGCAAAAAATGTTATAAAACTAATGTTTAAAAAATTTGTCTTATTTTACCTTTAGCCAGTAGCCCAGACATTGTGAAATTGTGGCAGTAGTTTATATCTTCAGTTTTAAATTTGATGACAATGTTATAGAAATGTGAAAGAATCACATGTAATAGCGTCACTGTCATGTAATGTCTAAGTGTAAATTTTACTATTTGAGGAACTCTTCACACCTCAACGTGGAAGAGGAATGATTTTAATTTGATGTCAGACTTGAAAATGAACACCTGCTGTTCGAAATCTTAGGTCGTCTTCACCTAATCTATAAGATCACTTGCCAGTAACAGGTAATTTAAACCTTTAAATTAATATTAGGTGGTCCAGAGGCTATACCATCATGAAATATAGAAATGTATGATTAGAAATGAGTCCGCTTTTATTGACTATCCCGTGCTCATTGTAGTATGTAATGTTTCTATGAAGAGTTAAATATTTGCTTACAAATCCCATATGGCGGGAAACCTACGTCCTCACCCCAATGGTGTTTAAGATGACAATGTAAAAATATGAAAACTACATAAAATTTGGTAAGTACATTCAGTAGGTAGGTTTTAACTTATGCTCATTAACCTGTATGGCGACAAACATACATACTCACCCCTATGTTGTTTTAGGGGGAAATAATGAAATACCAAAATTCCGCTTAACAAAGGAAATTTGCTGAGTATGCAGGTCTGCTACGACGGGGGTATTTTTTGATCTAACACACTAATTAAATTAAGGTTTAAAATATAGTTTATTTTGCAATGAAAATGGGTGCATAGCCTATTTAAAGTATTGGGCACTGAGAATACGTTACCAATATATATAGCACTATAAAATAAGTAAAAAAGAATGGATCCATGTCTTTCCAAGTTGATGTTAAACTGTAGATGTTAATAGTTTCAGATATGCAACAAATATTCTTTCTCATTAAACAAATTATAACATTCGCATTGCTTCGCTATGGGTGATCCTTTGCAGCTTTTTAACACTCATAAATGAAAATGTTTGTAGAGTGTCATTTAAACAAAGGCAGTTTCATGTCATATTCATTGCACTGCATTACATCTTCCCAACTCTATGAAAAATTTGCCCTTCAATCATTGTTACAGTAGATCTTTTTATTAGCCCTATTGAACAAAAATACCCCTGTCACAGCAGACCTGCGTACTCATCAAATTTCCAAAGGATCTTGAGATTTTGTATTTTCCCCATAAACACGATAGGAATGAGTATGTAGATTTTCTGCCATGGGATGTTGTTAGATAATGTTAGTTTAGTTAGGAAATGCAATTAATAGGTAACTTGAATATAAAATTGTATCAATATTCGGCACTTTTTAATTTTCCCCATAAACCCCATGGGGGTTAGTATGTAGGTAAGCAAATATCAGTTAAACCCTACCCAGTGAATGTACATACCAAATTTTATCAAATTATTCGAATAAATAAGTGAGATACAGGATTTTTGTTGATTTCCCATAAGATTAACATGGGAAACCTATTTTTGGATTTCCTCCATAACCTGTTCAGCCAAGTTAAAAATTAAGAATACTAAATTATTTATTTTTAAGCTCTTTTAAATGGTTTTAGTTAAAATTGTTGAATTTTGAAAATTAACGTCCAAAAATGCCAAAAACCCATTTTTGATCCCTTTGAAAACCCATAAAACTCTGTTCCCATAACCCGATCATGCTGATTCGCGAACTCATGAAAATAGAACCTGGTCTTACACCTTCATACCATATGTCATAAAAATCGTAGGTCCCCTTCGGTGTTTTTGTCTTCTGGGAACCTCAAAATGAAAAGTAACATGGTCCCGGGCTTAGGTCTTACGATGGCTACTACCGTAATAGCGTATTCCCTACAGGGAAATTCGCTAAAATGGTATAATATGAATAAAAATACATTTTTTTCACTAATCCCTTTATTTGACGTGAAACACCTTCCAAAACTATGCTTACTACAAACATGGTTCTAGCAAATTTGTTAATGCTATCCTTATATAATACATTTTCACATTCAGCCATCGACAATACAGATATACGCCACCATTTACCCTACACTTTGTGGTAAGGCTCCCCCTTAAACACAATCATCTATACATTTAATATATACAATATTTAATTAGCTTGTATTTGGCTACCCTGTTAAGTGCATAACACTGAGTTATTCATTTGACAAAACAAATAATTCTTTACTCAAAGAGGAATTTAAAATATATTTTTCATTTTTAATTAATGTAAGTTTTTTAATTAAACTGTAAGTAAAAACTACTTTAGGAATTTGAAATGAAAATGATATGCAGACGAAGTAGATTGCTTGAGTTTGAAAAGCTAACATTTTAAGATGAAAAAGCAATGCAATTAATTATTTTTTAAGGTTTTTAAAGAACTTTTAAATTAGTCTTAAAATGTTTTTCGTAATGTATGGTTTTTCACTGATTTGATATTTTATGTTACAATCATAATCCCATAGTTATAAAATGAAACTTCATTGTTTTGTGTAGCACAGCACCTTACTGAATTAGAAGAATGGTAGAAACATTAATAAAGATTAAGTATATAAACTTTCTGCATTGTTTGGTATGACTAAAAGTATAGTTAAATATTTATTTACTTGCTTGAAAAAAAATTAATTACTATTGCACTAATCCAATGCTCTACTACTGTTTCAAATGAATGTAGTTCTGAATAAAAAATTTTCTGAATGATGGTACCTAAAACTCTGAAAAAGACATCTTCGAGAATGTATTGAAAGTATAGTTTTGAATTAAATCGGAAATAAATCTTAAGCAACTGAAATAATAAATTGGAATGATAAAACATAATAGGCCTACCCTTTTTGAATAAAATAAATGCATCCCAAATTAAGTGCAATTTATCTTTATAACTTCTTATAAATCCCATTATAATGTATACTATAATTACCTATAGAAAATCTTAGTATTAAAAAAAAACTAACTTTAAGTTAAAACTATAAATACTTTAAAATACAATCCGTTAAATAATAATGGCTTCTTTGAAGTATGATATGAAACATATTCAGGGTGTGGTTCAGGTCTAAGGGTATACAATTTTGCTTTGCATTAATAAATATTTGATTTGATTTAATTCCATGAATAGAACTATTACAAGTATAATTTTGATTGATATTTTAGAGCTTTTAGAAAATAAAAGTTTGTTATTCAGAACGAGAAAATGATATGATTAAATCACTTTTAGTCAGAATTTGAATATAGTTCTTATACATTAAAATATTGTTTGACTAATTAAATTATATAAAAACCGAACCATGACTGTTTATTTAAACAATGTTTAATACAATATCGCATTTAGTTCAGATTGATGAGAAATCTTTCTTAATGAAGAAGTGCTTATCCTCTATGGGATAACTCCGGGTGTCCCAGACCACCCGTACATACTTTTTAAAATTTAAATTTTATTTTTACAAAAACAATTGTGCCGTTATAGGTAAACCTATTTTGCTCTATCCATTGACACTAATTTAAATTTACTGTACAGTGAGTACCAGAAGTAACCTATCCAGACCGTAATTCTCGAATTTTAAATACAAACCCCCTAAGTTTTATGACATTTTTCAATTCTACTCATAGTTTTAGGCAACTTTCTAATTTTTTATTTAAAATTATTGACTTCCGGTCTGGAAAAGTGACTTCTGGTACACCCTGTACATTGTAATTGCTGTTAATCAACCGAGCATAACCGTTTTATCTATAATGGCACAGTTAAAAAACTATTTGTGTAAACTTTAAAAGGGGTGTACTGGTGGTCTTTGATACCCAGTAGATGATAGGTAATACGCACAAGCTTTTGAAATTGTTTTAGTGTAATAGTAAGACTTCCATAGAGTTTGTTCTTATGTAAAAATCCCTTGGAGTTTTCTTTTAACAAATGTGATCTAAAAATTTTGATGATTTACTTTGGTTCAGCCATAAATGAGTTTAATTGTGGTATTAATTCATATGCACAAATATTAGATCAAAGATTTCCTTTTGTTTATTAATTTATTATTATAAGCATTAAATAATTTGAGTAAGTGTTAGTGTACAAAATCTTTTCTTATTTTGTTAACATGATTTTTAAAATAATACATTTTATATGAATTACAGCATATTTCACATTTCAATAATAATGTTATCGTCTTCAGAATTTAGTACAAAGTGCTGAATCCCAAATTTATTTTTAACATTATTTATTTACCATACATATTTTACATTTTAGTTTATTTTGATTAACTTAATCATAACCAGAACCATTTTAAAATTATTCTGTTACAAACACATTATGTACAATTATAATACAAAACATTCACCCATAAAATTATAAGGAAACTTATATAGATGGATGTTGAGAATCCGCCTCTCACTTCTAAACTCTAGTACAATTGTAGCACATGCCTGTACAAACAGTCCGGTCGCTTACAAAATAAACAATCAGAAACACGGTAGTTTGGTAACAAGGAGGAATGTACGGTAGCAGCAAATGAAGAGGAACAGTAGTGTTGGCTTGCACCACTTGTTGCACCTAGTTTCGCACCATTACTTGCAGTCTTAGCATTATATCACACACTTCTATCAAATAAAATGAGGTAACTTGTTGATGGCAGAGGGTGTCGGGACCGACAGAGTGCAGTTCCATGTCTAACGTTTTAGTGGATTCAGCCTCTTTATGTAGAGATAGTAATTGATATAATTTTAAATATACTTTATTTTTGAGTACAAATAAAGTATATTACCATTGAGAAGTAAGAGTATGTTGCTGAATATGATATGAGTATAACCTGGTTTAAAAAAGAAAGTATATGGTAGTTTATTGAAAGAAAGTAGCATTTTTTTTTAACAAGTATCTATCAAGAACTACACAAGGTTTCTGCATGATCATTTTAAGTTAAAAACGAATTTAATGGTCTAATGGGTATTGAATTATACTATTTTTAGATGCATTAAGACACAGACAGAACTTTAATATGAATCAAAGTTGTTTGAAACCGGCTGTGCGGAAGGGAGGACTGAGTAGCCCTACTCTGCCCCGATAAATTAAGAGACTGTTATACTTTTCATCAGCGATGAAAAATTATGTTTAACTTATGTACTTAGAGATATTAATTTGAGTTATATAGAGAGATCCTTTATAAATGCAAATTGTTGAATGTTTATAATTTCTTCCTATGGAATGTTAAAGGTCTAAGTTTATATGTAGCAGGCCTATGTAACAACATAAAGTGAGTCGCACTAAAAACAAGACCCGCAAACTACGTTTTTAAGGAAAGCGAAAGCTTTTAATTCCATTTTACAATTATGTACCCGTAATAATACATAAAGAAAAAAATATTTTTTTACAAAATATGAAGTAATTATTTAAGGGGCAAAGTAATTTGTAATATTTTATAACCTGTTAGATACATTTTACTGCACTCTGACTGCCGCACCCTCCGGCCCTTGTCTGAGGTATTTGCAACTGAGGGAGGCAGTGATATGCAGTCTTCTCAAAAACTCCTGACTTTATCACATCAGCTGATTCTATTCCTAAAAATATAAATAAATAAAAACTCACTGACTCAGTGTCAAGATGGGGTTGATTTAGGGTTATTGTTTAGCGATAAACAGATTAAAGGGTGTAGAAGATCAATCATCTTTTACTGTACAGTTAAAAAGTTTTAAATACTATTCAACGTTCAAAAATCCAAATTTTTAAATGAAATAAAATTTGTACCGTATGATTAAATAAAAGGGGGGGGGGTGCTAGAACTTTATTAAAATCAAATATAATCATTATAAAAGTAATAATAAGAATTATGAAATGAAAGGAAAGTAAGGAAAGGGTGGGATAGTAAAATACTCATAACATCCACCGCAGTAGGACAGAAATGTCACATTCCAGGAGCATTGATGTTGAGAAAAAATTTTCAAAGATAGTTGGTGAATTGATTAACTTTGTTAAAATAAAAATTAAACCTTTTTAAAAAACAACAAATAGTTTACTAAAATCAATAAATTCTGTTCAAGCTATTTCCACACGTGCAGAATTTTTTGTTGCAGGTATATCACATTTAAAGTAAATAATTCACATGTAACTTTGCAAGCTATTTAAGTTTATTTTTCTTTTCAAATCAAAGTGTAAAAGTTGAGTGTACTTTTTAACATATAATTTATTTTTTACAAAACCACAAACCTATTAAAAAGGGAGAATAATGCATTCTATCATCGCATGATCAAATAATTAAGAAGAAAACTTAGTTTGATAAACATGTAAAACGCTACCTTAAAAATATCTTTTTGGAACATGAGATAAAGAAACCTCAATCAGTTAGTTTTCGTTTTCAGGCTAGCTGCAGTAGACGTTTTTTATAAAGGTAGAAATAATAAATTAGGAAAACTTTTTAAACTAAAACTCAAAATGAATTTACAAAATAAAATTTATTCAAATTCAGGAACCAATACCTCATATAAACAAATGTACAGAATAAATAACTTAGGGTAAAATTAATATGAAACATCTACAAACTGAAAGCAAACAAAATAATAAATAAAGTAAAGGAACTTATAAGCAATAAATTAAGGTAACAAAGAAAATAAGAAAGACAGGTTGTAGTTAAAAGTTACAATACAATATTTTAGGTGATTTTCCATTTTTTTAAACGCATAATAATAGTTTGAATTTTTACTTCCCCATGTAACTGTAAATTGAAATGGTTTTGTGAAAATAATTTTAATGAGCAATGTGATAACTAAACAAAGCTTTAACCTGTTTTACCTGAAGCAACTAGAATTTAAACACACATCAATACAAAGTTTTACTGATATACAGATTATAAACAAAACAATCAACCGCTCAACACTGTTCAGATGACCTTTTTGAAATGAAAGTTTTTAAACATAATTATCTTCTGAAATGAGTTTTTGCAAAAACTGATTCTCAGTAAGTCCGCTCAAATCTGCTAACATATATACTGATAAAATAAAAGTGTTTATAAGTAACATATTAAGAGTACAACATATTAGCACACAGCCATTAAATTAGTTCTATGAACAAAGAGGGTCTATACAATGTACAGCATAACTACTATAAAACTTAAAAATAAATAAACTTAAAAATATATTACAGATAATAAATAACTTAAACTATACAGTGTAACGTAATAATAGGTATGCGTAATGAGTATCTTTAATTGTGCTAAACCCAAACCCGATAAGTTACTATCTACACCTAGCTCTGTATCTCGAATTTTCTTGTACAGGACTAAAGTAGAATATGAAAGATTCTCATGTAAAAAACATTGAGGTCTTCAAGGTTATCATAATTATGAGTAACTATGAGGAATATAAAATATAAGTGCTTTGAACATTTGTTGCAGTAATAATACTTAAATTCTCTTCTTTTTGGAAACAAAAACCTATACAATAAACCTAACATGTAGAGTTAACAACATTTATGCATATTTACAAAAAATATAAAATAATGTACTACCATCACAAAATTAAGTATAAAAATCACTCTCACTTGCAGCACTTAAATAAGAGATGAGAATATAATAAATGTCATGGAGGTAATCAGCGACGAAGGCAGAGAGCAAAGTAAATTGCACAAAGAGTAATGTTTAATAGTTAAAAACAGTAACCTTCCTTTCCTAAAACATGTTCGATCATAAGAATTTAGAAATAAGACTTGATAATACTCATCAGATTGTTTTTAATATTGTTTGGTCATTAATTGAAGATTGACAACAATGTAAAAAATGATCATTAAAAAAATTAAAGTAATAATAAATAGGAATGAAAATTATTCACACATTTTTTTATTCGATCAATCAAATTGCTATTACAGTTGTTTCTGGCAGATTTATAAAATAATTTTAAATTATTTACTTGTGATATGTTTTATCCATTTATAGTATGATATTGTGCTTATAGATTGCTTTTCAATTAAATTTCTATGAAAATTACATTAGTGAAAAACTTCCCTTATTCAAAGATTGGCATTTTACTCAAAATACAATAATTATTGATGGAATTGTAATAAGTCTGTTTGGACATGTAGTTACAAATTTTATTGTAAGTAATTAAAACAAAGGATTGGTAGTGAGCCCATGGACAAAAGTTGAATTTATATCTGAAATAAATTTATACATGGAGGCAAAATTTTATAATAATAAATTTTTAACAGCATCACAAGAATAATTTTATATTAATGCAAAAATTAATGATCAAATGAAATGCACAATTTTCGCAGTACAGTAAATGTAAATAATTAATACTTAATATTTGGTATCATGAATAAAAGTTCCTTTCTTATACTATCTGGAAGCATGGGACGTTAATGTAGGGGAATAAAAAAAAACTATTAATAAATAATTAAAAATTGTGATCTGTCTGAGCATTGAGATACATTTTGACATTTCATACCATGTTCAATAAATAACTAGTTGAAAGAACTCATTAATTACAATGTAAATAAAAAAAGAATCACATTTTATTTCTTTATTTTGTTTGATAACAGTTTAATAATCTCAGCAAATGGATATAAAAAACAAGTAAAGCATGACTGCTGAAATTTGCTTTGATATTTAATTTACATGTAAGATGTGAAGTGCTGAACAACGTCAATAATACGGCATTGTTAAATTTTAAACCAATACGGGAATTACAAATTTTGTGCATTGATGTTACAAAAATTTTTTGTTGTAAATTGATGTATGAGCATACATCAATTTGAAACAAAAACAAAAAGCAGTTAGATGGGTTGTACCATCAAGGAACACTTAGGGAGGAATTTCATTTAGTTTACGGTATCATTTAAAACAAGAATAGTAAAATGTTGTTTTAATGACTTATTATTTACTATTTGCATAACTAATTCATTATTTAAGAGATATACTACTCTAAGAATAAAGACATTGACAGCTATGAAACTTATAGTGTATCAAAACGAATCCAGCAGATAATATGAAATGTCAAGATGATTTTTAAACTTATACTAAATACCTGTATATCTATTGTTTAAAGGCCATCCCATTGAGGATATATACCCTGCAAGTGTTTGTATTATTTTATGTATGATGTAAAAATATAAAATAATCATCTAGTAACATCAATACATCGGGTATATTTATAGCGGTCATGATTGTTAATGAGGGTAGAAATAATGATTTCATATATAAAACCAACAGCTTGTTACCTATATAATATATCTATAAAATATTTAATGTTATATAGTAGCGATGAAAGTAGAGAGATTGTATAATTTTATAAATGAGGTTAGAATAATTATGTAAATATTATCACCAGCTTCAATAATGCCTGTAGTACAAATTTCTACTATATTTAGTTATCCGCTTCAGTTTTACTAGGAAACCTGAGTGATATTTTGTTTACTTTACAACATTCTTTGATCATGTTTCAACTCATGCCAAATAACTTCGGAATGTTTAGGGATGAAACTGGTAACATACTACATTCATTTACAGATGGTAACATAAGGAAAATTTAAATTAATAACACCTATGTTATAATATCCTTGTAAGACTTTACATTCTTAAATAATAATAATCGTCTTAACGACCAACCGAAACACATTAAAGATTCAAATAGATTATCTACATCAACAATTATATTTATCACCATTAAATCATTAACATCTGATCACAATAATTTATTTATATAAGTATATATTACTATACATCGATAATACTCGTATATCTAGAGTATGTTTAATTATAATTTTATTCACAGTTGCACAGTTTGAAACGCCCTTAATCACATATTTTGTGGACAGTGGTCGCAGCGGATTGGCTTGACCGACACGGGACTGCCATCTAGTGGACAATACTGGAAAATACTGCGAGTTATTCCTAACACTAACCTGTCACTAGCAAGAAAACTTAAACCTTAGAACCTCTATATATATAATATCTGCAGGAACTGTAGTTTGCTTCAGTACAACTCAAAAATAAAATTACATATTAAAATATTTACTTGGAACATTGGCATATTGCAGTCAGTCTTGTTGGTTTAATTTGTAAAACTAATTGGTGCATCAATTTTAAACTTCTAAATCAAAATAGACATAATTTTTGTATGAAGTTACATTAGAAAATTTTCCTAACAAAGGTAACATGAAGAATGTTAGTAAATTTTACATTAAATGTACTAAAAAAAATAGAAAAATTTTATTGATATTTTGGAATTTTCAATATGTTTTGCTGTAGAGGATTTTGTCAAATTGTTCATAAAATATTTTGGTATCATTTTTATAAATTTGAAATTTTTCTGCTACGATTCAATGCTCATTTTAGTGCCCTTGTTTTATTTTTAAAACAAAAGAATGTTCTTTTTATATTACCTATTTTAAAAACCATTGCCGAAAAAAAACAAAAAAACTCTTGATCAGAAATAAAATATAGAATTTATTTTGATGGTAAATCTGAAGGAAGATATAATAATACTAATATAAAAGGATGTGGAATTTGATTTTTTATAATGAAAGAAGAAGCATACTTCCTCATAAACTACTCCTGGTTATTTTAACCAAACAATCAATCATGTTGACACATTTTATACTTTACATACGATTTATAATAAAGAATAATATTCAGTATTGTGATTTTTAATGAAGACACCAATTAGTTTTACATATTAAATTCAGTAAACAAATGTATTTGTCTACTTCATATATTGAGGAAGAATAAATATATAATGGAAATTCAATATATATTTAAACTTTCTTTATGTATGATGAAAGTTTGCTGTTAAGAGAAACCCCGTAGTGGCTATGGAAACATTAACGACAGAGTGTACTATCAGAATTTCTCTAGACACTAAACTTTCCATATCTTAGTAAAACTATGTATTAAAATTGAGAGATGTATAACATAGGAAGCACAACATTAATAGTACCAACAAAAGACCGTTGTCATCAAAGGAACCCAAGTGTATCTGGAGGAATGTGGAGAAGCTGAGAATTTGGTTTTTTCTTTACCAAAGGGAACAATATGGTGAGGTGAAATATTGCCGTGTAACATGTTGTATAGTAACTGTATAAAAATATCATATTGTAAACCGGTTGTATACTCATTTCATCAGTATAAGAATAATATTACTGATCTAGTAACACCTATAAAAACTCTGAACAAACTGTAAATATGTGAGAGTACACGGCGATATTCCACCCCTATAGATCCAGAAGTCCACAAAAGTTTAGCGAAGCCCATTTGTCATTTCGGTATATCGGAGAAGATATCACTTAACTGTACAAAAACAACGGTCCACGTAATCACCACTCACATCTCTTTGTTTGTCCTAGCTGCAAGTTAAATTAAAAATTTTCAAGACATTTTTTAAGTCCACTGAGTCTTTAGCGAGAAAACCTTCTCGATTTAGTTGAGGTGTGAGAACCTAGCCATCAGATTGGAGAAAGCCTCATATCAACAATCTGCGAGAAGTGCCTGTCAGTCTTGACCGTTCTGTTCCTCGTGATGTCTCTGCGTCTGCGACTGTGGTTGTGACTGCGACTGCGCCTGAGATTGCGATTGTGGCTCTCCGTCTTCCTCCTCCACAGAATTGTTTTGCATGTTCATTTCCTCCTTGGGAAACTCCATATTCGCCGGGCTGTTTCTCACCTCCTCTTTCCCGTAGTCCATTGGATTGGGAAGATTTCTGTGATATTCCTCCTTGACATAATCTACTGGACCGGAGTGATCCCGATTTTTCTCAGATTGTGGGAGAAGATGAACCATTCCTACAGGAACGGGAAAAGATGCTCCAAAATCTGGATAGAAGTTTGGTGACGGGTAGGATCCAGGGTTGAAACCCGGAGGCCCGAGCATCAAGTCCGGCTCAGGTCCTTTAAGGTGATGCTTCGGTGGTGGATTGTTATTGTTTGAAGACAAGGGGCCAAGTCCTAAGATATCCAAAGGGCCACCCACGTCTCCGAAGCATTCTTTCTTCAGCTGCTCCAGCTTGAGAGACTTGCCGTACTTGCCTCTGACATACATCAGCAGGCTGTTGTAGGGGATGCCGAAGATGCGTGAGGCCTGGGAGGTTGTCATCTTCTTGTTCCACACGTGCTGTAGGGCTTCCGTCAGCTCTGCGTTGGTCCATGAGCGAGGAGGCCCTCCCCTGGGGGCACTGTGCTGGCCTTTAGGTCTGCCCACTGCAATCACAACAGAAATGGCTTTAAATTTAACAGAAAAAGCAAAGATGTTCATTAATACATTTCACCCATCAAACTTTTTACCCTACAAGGAGGTTACCTCCACACTTGCAAAAAAATAAGTAAAACATGGAGCTTGGCCTTGATGTTACCTTTCATATCACTCTAGAGGAACTGTGTAATGCCTGGTTTTAGGTGGTTACAGTTAAGATTGATCTATAGGAACGATTTTTTCCAATGTGTCTGGTTTCTTACGGGTTGGGACTGATTGCAGGACTTCCAATTGCGAAATTGTTCTACATAAAATCATTGATTTAGACCAATTTTGCAATTTCAAAATTGTTTATTTAGTTTATTTATTGTTTTTTATTAGCCTTTAAACCACATTGGATGTATTGTTTTCCATAATTAATATTATAGAATATATTTTTTCCTTCAATATAAATAGTCTATTTTTCTCAACAAACTGATGTAAATTATTAATTTTATGGTGGTATTATGCAAAATAAAAGTTAATTGAAAAAATTTCACGTTGCATAAAAAAAAGAAAAAAAATAAGTACATTCTGTACTTTGTAAAAATAGTATAAAGGGACATTACTGATGTAACAAATTTATTCAAAGTTACAGATCGTCCTAATTAACACAGAGTTTAAAGTTTTACAGTGATTATCATGCGGTATTTAATTTATAATTAATATATTTTAAAATATTCTTATTTCACGTCAGCTTAGTTCTTTGAATCCATGTTGCATATCAATAAAATTGCATAAAAATTATAGCATCCTGTAATTTGCTATATACACTGAAATACATAAAAAGTAATACTATTTAACAAAAAATATGTGTACTGTATATAAAAATATTTTTCAAAAGAATAATTTTTTTCATTTTGTTGATAATTTTTTTACCGATTGCCAAGGTAACCTCCTGTAACCTGCCAAGGTAACGTGCACCTGATGACTCTTCAATATTCTAGCGTCAGATGGAGAGTAAATATGATTACATAAAGTGAACATGGTTTTAGAATCAAAATATGTGACTGCCATGAAAGAAGTTCTTTGAAAAAAAGTAATCTTATCTAATCCAAATTCAATTCTAAACCTAGCTATGTTTTTTTTAGGGCTGCTATCTAAAAAAAGGTGGAAAATAGATAGTAACATGATTTAGGTTTAGATAGTGCCCTATGAAAAATTTCAAAAACCACTATAGGGGTGAAAATACATAAATAAATTATTGAAATTAAGAGCGATGGCAAATCTATAGGCCTATTTGAAAATGACTAAATAAATAGTAAATACACAGACTTGATGACCCTATACTAAAACTAAAATTATAATAATAATAAACAGGTGATAGAAAATGTCTTGATTCAAATGATACTCTCGCAAATAAGCACCGAGTAAAGAGAAGGCACTGTCTACAAAGTTTTCAACAATTAAGAGTATTTATTGTCAAATGGGATGTGACAATCTGAATAGCATAATAAGATATATGTTACTAAATAGGAAAGAACTAGTACTTCAGCACATTTCAACTCACTTTTCTTTTTGACTGCCATTTGATGATTTTCACCTCGGTGGTCAGAAAAGTCATTGAAAAAGGAGTTTCGACAGCTCTCCATTCCAGGGAAAAGCCCTGCAAAAAATATGCAATTTAAGAATAATTCGGAAAAATTTCTGTTTTTTTTTAATTTCAATAGATAGACAATCTCTATAGTAATATACTTTAACACTTCATTTTCACCCAATCGCACGATGAAATACTTGTACAAGGTTAACTTCAGAATGTTGATCTAGAGCTAATACACATTGCAATAATAAATTGTAACATAGTATTAAAGTGATACCACCACCTTAAAAAAATATTTTTTTTTTAATAGCAAGTATCAGTAAACCTAGAAATATCCTTAGAAATTCTTTGAAGTTTATTTACAATTCCGTTCATTTTGTGTTATGATTTACACTTTAATGAATGTATGTTCCCTGTAAGGAAAGTAAAAAAAAAAAAAAAAAAAATCATTATTTAAGATGCGATACACTACACTGGACTTTGCTCTGGATCATACATCGGAACGAACATCAAACCAGACATTACACCGTGCAGGAAGGTAAATTTACCCCGAACATTTCCCTGAACAAGGCATCGGACTGAGCACTGTAATGGACAAATTCACTGAGCGAGGTTTAAGGAAGTTTAGAGAGAGAGGGAAAGCGAGAGTGAGTGAGAGAGCTAGAGCATGTGGTGGAGAGGGGAGGGGCATTCTATTGCAAGCGTTTGTAGTGTCACTCGGGACGGCATTTGGAACAAAATTGACCCTGACACATTACTGTACACCAAACAGATCTTTTCTTTGATTTTTCGCCAGAAAACCGCGTCCAGAGCGCTCGGCACGACATTCGGTACAGTGTCTGGTCTGGCGTCTGGTATGGTGTACAGGTCCTGGGACACACTACCGGACTTGCTCTTTTCGTCAGATACGATGCTCGGTCTGATGTACGGTCCGTTGAAAAGTATGGTAGTGTGTCGCCGGTCTTATGGTTGATAAGCAAAGAAAAAAGTTTGTAAAGAGATATTTTCCTTGAAATTCACCTTTGCAATTGCAGCCTCACATCTGCCACAACCAAGCCCCGAGTACACTATTCTGCCACCAGCCCAAAAAATATTCTATATTATAACCTCTCATTTCCAAGAGTTCAACCAAGTAAAAGGAAAAGAGTCCATATATTACGTAAATAGTGAAAAGGCTGACAGGTCTGCAGATTTGAGTTCCTATAGCTTGAAAATTTAAAGACCAGTATTTTTCTGGATGTTCAATTTAATGCAATGCTGTTGAGCGTGAACTGTTTAAAGTTTTACTAATTAATTAAGAAGACTGATACCACAACTAATTTAGGTTACAATGAATCTTCAAGCATTTTTACATGTGAAAAACAGAAAGACACTTGACAATAGATCTATGTGCAATAAAAATAACACTGTGTATACTTTTTTTACAAATTTATAACTTAAACAAAGAGAAAATGTAAGGCAACAATTTCAGTCTACTAGAGTAGTGGATCACTAAATTGAAACATAATTTATGTAAAGAGGTTAAATAAAAATACATTAGGAAAACTACCTAGTAATAGCTGAATAACACAGGGGGAAAGAGCTTTTAGTCTGAAGATTATTTCTAAAGCTTTATTAACACAGATCAGCTCTTCCTTGATGAAAGACATGTAGGTGAAATGTTATGAAGTATTTTAAAGGTAAACAATAAAAAAATTTAAAAAAACATGTTTGGGAAGATTTAAGTTTTTTTTTTTAGAAATAATTAAAAAGTAACAGTGGATATTTGTATTTTTTTATCTTTAAAGGTAAATTTTAAATACTTGTAAGTTTTTTTGTCTACTCACCAAAATGTGCATCTAGCGAGAACACTGAAACAAAACAATTGTGTATCCAAAATGGAAAATCAGATAAGTTACTATCTCTGTATTATAACTTTTATAGTGAAAACTGCTGTTAAACAGCAGTAAAAAAAATATAAAAAAATAGTGAAATATTAAACTACACACATTTTAAGTTTATAAATTGGAAATCCAAATGGGCAAAATGATAAAACCTTCATATTTGATTGTTTTTCTAGCTCAACAGTTTCCGTCCCACCATTCTACAATATCAGTCTTACAGTCTTTGATTAAAGTTCAATGTTTAACCAATTTTAACAAAATAAAGTTTGTAAAAGTTATTGAACGAGAGAGATAGGCTATATAGATTGGCTGTGTGTGGAAAAACTGAAGCATACTAGTAGATATTAAAAATGGGTAGAAAGCTCCTAATAAAACATGCATGTTTGTACAAAATTTACATTCTTAAGCTTGGAAAATAGAATAAGCAGCCCTCTTTAACCAGTTTTTCAGTGAAAAGTTTTTACCTGCTAACATATTAAACGGTAAATTTTTTAATATAACTCTTCATTTTTGTATGGTTTTCTACTTAAAATTAACGAGCTTTTGATTGAAATTAACATGTTTTGCAGTGGCTTGGGTGCGACTTATTCTATAATTATAATCCCACACAAAACACTAAAACACTATAAACCCTGGTGGTTGTGATTTCCCAAGCTGCAGAGTGTTACAAAAGGTCATTGTTAGCCAGAATTTGAAGGTAGAAACTTGAAACATTTCATGGCACTGCTCAATAGCTATGACTGTTGTCAATCTGTTTGGGGCAATTTGTGGCTCTATTTTCTATTTTGAAATGCTGGACAGCAAATGACTGAGCTGCAAAAATGCTTAAAAACATTGTGGCAACATATTCAAGATTTGAACCAATACCAACAACCAAGCACAGGCTCTTCCAATCAACTCAACCTTCCTTCATGGAACCTGTGAACAACGATGCCCAAGAGCTTATACAGTCCACCCATATGGCATCTAGGGCTCATGCACGCACATTCACAGGCATTTGGACCCAAGACCCTTGATGCTCTCTTAAATAATAGAACTAAATGAAACTACCAAAAGTTACAAATTAATAAATACCTATATTCAAGGGTTATACAGGGTGTTCGGAAACTCTCATCCAAAACTCTGTGCGTGGTGATTCTGTGGATTAAAATGTCCAAAAATATCATAGGAGCATATGTCCTAAAATGCTTCGCCAAGCCCCTAGCCACCATTTTGTTTTTCACACTTAATAACTTTTATTTTCGTAACGGATAGGTATATTAAGTTTTAATTTGGCATGAAACTTTATTACATCAATGTTCAGCTTCAGAAAAAGAATTCTTTTTTTATATGTATATTTTCAAAATGGTGGCCATTTTAAGTTTTTAAACTCAAATATCTCAAAACCAGAAAATTTGATCAAAATCTGTCACTGAACTAAAAATTATTAAGTGTAAAAAACAAAATGGTGGCTAGCGGCTTAACAAAGCAATTTAGAACATATGTTCCCATGAAATTTTTTGTTCGTTTTGATCCTAGGAATCAACATACAGATTTTTTAAAGATAGTTTCCGAACACCCTGTATTTATAATCAGCTATAAATTTAGAGAAATGAGTATGTTAAATTTAAATATTCCATTGTAGGTAAGAGTTTAGGGTTTGCTTTAAGTCAGGTTTTTTATATAAATATTATTATTACGTCGTGTTTATTTCTATTATTATTATTGTATTAGTATTACATCGAGTCATATTTAAAAAAAAAAAAAAAACAATCATACAAATTTTATTAAATGCAATTTTACAGAATAGCAATTCTTACTTGATGCCCCAGTCATATATACATAGTGGGGGTCGACTAAATTTATGTGCATGTGTGCGCATAAGTATTTAATGATCCTTTAGGTGCCATCCATGGGCAAACTGACTATACACTAAGACTATTCACCATGCCGGCGTCAAGCTCCCTCTCTTTTAGGAAGACAAACCTGGACTTTGGTTTGTGTAAATCAAAGCAATTTTCACACTTGCTGGTATCGTTCTTGAGCAAATAAAATAGTTCTTTACTGCATACCAACTAAAAGATTGCTGCTTCAACAAGGTCACAGAATTTCATCTGCCCTCCCTTTGAAAAATCCCTCACTTCACATTGAAGACAGAACTTGTTTGTGGTGTGTCCATGAAGGAAATGAAGAGGAATTGTTAAGTGAGAAAACTAATTTGAGAAGAGGAGCTTGTTGATAACCATATTGATTTCTAGCCCATCCAAGATTGGCATTGAGGCATTTGATGAACTGACTGGGTAGCCGAGTGATTAGTGATCACCTTATAATGCTCAGGTTGTCAGATCCATCCCTGACCCAGAGTTGCCATAAGTCATTGGGCTATATTAGTTAATAATTCCATCCAGGAACAGGTAAATAAATGTCATAGAAAGGAACAAACAAAAAGTTTGGACTGTTCCTAAAATTGTGTTCTCAAGCCATCTAACAATTGAAAATTACAATTTTGTAGAAATATACATATAAAATTATGTGGGCCATGTGTGTGGCTAGGAGGGTTTATGTTTTTTGTCTATTATAACATTTTGCAACCTTAAGGCTATGGCCACACATGGAGACTCAGTCGCCGCGACACAAACGCCGCGACAAAGAAACAAATGTGATACATTGCACGTCGCGGGTCGCCTTGTGTGGCCGTCTTCATTTGATTCCATGTATCACACTTTTTCGGCGTTTGTGTCGCGGCGACTAAGTCGCCATGTGTGGCCGTAGCCTAACCATCCCCACCCTAACACCAGCACTGAAACATCAATTGGTGTTGGATAAAATGTTGAATTTTCTGCTCCAATGCTACAAAATGCTTCTGGAGCATCAGCACATTTTCACACTCAAACAATTTTCCCAGCACTGTTGAAATTTACAACAAATTCTATAAAATAGGTTTGTTAGTGATTAATAGAATGGAAAATTATACAGTACATTAATCAATGAAGCATGAGTGAACAAATATAACCAGCCAGGGTTCTATATTCTAATTTCTGCTTTTACAAAGCGTTTTGCATAACTAAAATGGGTTTTTTATATTACAATAAAGTAAGTAAAAAAAGTAGTGTTATTAGAATAATCGGATAAACAGAAAATTACATAAACAAAACAATACTCACTGTGAGGAGGTGTAAGAGACAGAGCTGATATGGAAGTCAGATGAGGGAAAGAGGAATTCTCAAATGTCTCCTGAAAAGACAGGTTTTCAGTTAGGCTTAAAAAATAATAATTTTAAGATTAATGCATACTCTCAATTACCCAGACTGCCAAAAAAAGGAGCTGTGCTAAAGTTTTCTTTTATGCTTTTATCATCAGACAGAACCAAGCATATAACTGATCTCATTTCATTTATCAATATAATTCTGTAAGCGTAAAGATTTAATGTCTTCCAGTAGCGGCTTGTGGCCCGTGCACCCGCACGGGATGCCAGGAGCGCGCCGGCTTTTGGGGAGCAGCGCTGAGCGCCGCTTCAGGTGACAAGAAGGGAGAGTCAAAGAAAAGGCACTTGAAAACCAAACAAAGAGAGGAAAACCGAAGTTTTTATTATGTAAATTAAACGTTTTCCTCAAATTATTTATCTTTAATGATGCAAGAGGGCAGGTCAATGGTCTTATTTGTATGATTTTGAAGCTTGTATAGATGCAGGGAAGCGCCCTCTGAAAGACTTGAGCTCCCATCCATGGTTCGGTGCCGCCCTCATAGGCTTGTCCTCTTCTTCTCAATAATGGTATTGTACTAATGGACGAATGATACGGCAGATTTTAGATGGGGTGCGCGCACTGGCAGACATCCCAGCATCGGCGCACGGCGTTCCGTCATCCCGGACATTAGCCATAGAACTATAAAAGACGCCATGTTAATAGTTCTATGACATCTCGCACCCTTCGTCAAAAGACACCATATGGGAGGACTGTTCATTAAATAATTTGCATGTACCAAAATAAAATGGTGGTGATAAGTTTAATTTTTACAAGAGAAAGAAGAAGATAAAACAATATTTACATAGTTATTTTATCTCCCTGGGTTTAAGTAGTCGGAATGTCTCATATTGTTCAAATCATGGTACTTATCTATTAATCCATGTTGAAGCCTTCCGGAATTGGTTATCAATAATATATGGTTTACGTACCTTGACGTCACAATTCCTTGATAGTACAACTGGTGTTGACTATAGTTTCGACTTCCACGAAGTCATTGTCAAAACGATAAGAATATTAAAACATTTTCCTGAATGTCGTCAAATTTTAAAACTTACACACAACAAAAACACAATAGAAATTTTTGACATTATTTAGTACGGTTCGCCGGCCGGCACACGTCACTGAACTGGTTGATTCCTTAACGGTTAGCCCGTATCACTCAGGTTATCAGCTGTTCTTCCAGGACTGCTGCTGCCAACATAACTGTGATTAAAACAATCTAATACTGTATTAAATAGTTTGTTTGAGCCGTAATTTAGTTTTTCATTTAGCATATTCTGAGGGTCTGTTTTGGTAGCTTTATATATCTCGAATTCTTCGAGTGTGTCTAGCATGTAGCTCTTTTTGCAAATGTGAAGGATTTCTGCATTTTCATTGAAACTATTTACATTGTGGTTAGAATTGATTAAATGCTCTGCAAACTTTGACTTTTGTTCTGTGAGTTTTGGTTTGGGTAAATGTTCTGAAAAACGTTTCTTAAACGACCTGCCAGTTTGGCCTATATAGTAACTTGGGCAGTCTGAGCATTTGATTTTGTATGTCCCCGTGGCCATATCTTTTGGTTGTTTATTAACAACGGTTTTGTTCAACTTTTGCCCCAGTTTGTTTGATGTTTTGAAGGCTAAAGTTAAGCCATGCGGTTTCAATTCTCGTTTTAGACTGTAATGTAGGCTACTATTGTATTCTACGGTAACGAATCGTTTATTATTATCAGACATATTACTGTTAGATTGGCGTTTTCTCATCAGCTTATTTATTATCCTATCGACTATGCTGCTATTATACCCATTTTCTACGGCTAAGTACTTAATTATATTTAATTCATTGTTATAATCTTCGTTTGACAAAGGCATTGATAATAGACGGTGGTACCATACTATTGTATGCGGCCATTTTATGGGTTTCAGGATGATATGAAGTATTGTGGATGGTATGGTCAGTTGCTGTGGGCTTCCGGTAAATTTTGTAATTAAGTTTTCCAGAATTCTTTGTGATGGTTGTATCTAAAAAGTTTATGCTGCTGTTCTCCTCAGTTTCTAATGTGAACTTCAGATTCTCGGTGATGTTGTTTAGGTAATTTTTAAGGAGTTCAAGTTGTCTTTTAGTGCCATTAAATATCACAAAAGTATCGTCAACATAACGATAGTAGGCCTTTATCTTTGAAGCATATTTGTTTTGGTCAGAAAATATGTGGGTGTTTTCAATGTAGTTTAGGTACGCCTCAGACAATATGCTTGATAAGGGGGAGCCCATAGCCAGCCCGTTAGTTTGCCTATAATATTTTCCATCAAATTGGAAGTAGTTTTGCTGTAAAACCAGTTCAAGTAACGATATTAACTCATTTGTATACTCGGATGTTATGTTAGGGTTCAGTGACAAGTTTTGTTTAATTACATTCAAGGTTACATCTAATGGTACATTGGTGAACAGGTTAACTATATCAAATGATGCCATTAACATATGATTCTCAACTTGTAGTTGTTTTGTACTTTCAACAAATTCTGTGCTGTTCTTAATACTATGGCTATTATTTACAGTTAAATGCTGTCTCAGTAGTTTATCTAGCTTTTTAGCTATCTTGTAGGAAGGGGCTGACATGAAGTTGACTAGAGGCCTGATAGGCATGCCTTCCTTATGGACTTTTGGAAGTCCTTTAAATGAGGGGGCTTGGGGATTAATCATTTTCAAACATTTAATCTCATTCTTGTTAAGAATGTGTTCACATCTATTTAACTTATTTTTTAACAAACTATTATATTTATTTGTTGGATCTGCACTAATCTCTTCAATATTGTTTTCTGAAATAAAGGTGTTTATTTTTGTTTTGTAGTCTACAGATTTTAAAACTACCAAAGCTTGGCCCTTATCAGCTTTGGTAATTAGGCAGTCGTTATCTAATAACTTGTCTTTTATACTATTAAGAGTGCTGTATTCTTTCTTGTGTAGGTCACTAAATTTGTAGTTAGGCCTGTGTAAGAGGTTACTCCTTATTTTCCTATATATATTATGTCTAATTACAGATCTCTCTTCGCTGTTAACAACACATTTAATAGCAGTTTCGGCATTCATTATTTCAGAAAAAACATTCCTTTTACCGAGTTTAGAAAGGTTGTACTTGAAACCTTTATTGAGTAGGTTGATTTCATCTTGGTTGAAATTTATATTCGTACTGTTAACGAGCCTAGGAAAGAATTTGTGGGAAATATTAAAATTTTCTGTAGGGAACTGTTTCTTGAGAAGCAAGTTAAGTTTTTTATCTTGGGTTTTCTTTTTCGAAGATATCTTTCTGTTGATTTGGTGCTCTAAAATACCGAATATTTTATCGGTTTCAGAAGCAGGATGCAAGGAATTAGCTAATTGAAGATGTTTCTGTAAAACTAACTTGTTTAACATGTTTTTCTTTGCATGTAGGCTTTTGATTTCCTGTTTAATCCATGTTTTTTCAGCAATGGATTTGGCTCTTTTAGCAGCACAGCTTTTACTTTTTATTTTTACTTGTACGTAGTTAGGAATGATTTGTAGTTGTAAGCATGTTTTATTAAATTTTATGTTACATATTGTATTCAGGATTTTCAGTTTAACATTCTTATACTCAAAGGCCGATTTTGCTTGACTAGCATTCAATTTATCCATGTTGAAGCCTTCCGGAATTGGTTATCAATAATATATGGTTTACGTACCTAGTCAAGCTAGTCAAGCAAAATCGGCCTTTGAGTATAAGAATGTTAAACTGAAAATCCTGAATACAATATGTAACATAAAATTTAATAAAACATGCTTACAACTACAAATCATTCCTAACTACGTACAAGTAAAAATAAAAAGTAAAAGCTATGCTGCTAAAAGAGCCAAATCCATTGCTGAAAAAACATGGATTAAACAGGAAATCAAAAGCCTACATGCAAAGAAAAACATGTTAAACAAGTTAGTTTTACAGAAACATCATCAATTAGCTAATTCCTTGCATCCTTCTGAAACCGATAAAATATTCGGTATTTTAGAGCACCAAATCAACAGAAAGATATCTTCGAAAAAGAAAACCCAAGATAAAAAACTTAACTTGCTTCTCAAGAAACAGTTCCCTACAGAAAATTTTAATATTTCCCACAAATTCTTTCCTAGGCTCGTTAACAGTACGAATATAAATTTCAACCAAGATGAAATCAACCTACTCAATAAAGGTTTCAAGTACAACCTTTCTAAACTCGGTAAAAGGAATGTTTTTTCTGAAATAATGAATGCCGAAACTGCTATTAAATGTGTTGTTAACAGCGAAGAGAGATCTGTAATTAGACATAATATAGATAGGAAAATAAGGAGTAACCTCTTACACAGGCCTAACTACAAATTTAGTAACCTACACAAGAAAGAATACAGCACTCTTAATAGTATAAAAGACAAGTTATTAGATAACGACTGCCTAATTACCAAAGCTGATAAGGGCCAAGCTTTGGTAGTTTTAAAATCTGTAGACTACAAAACAAAAATAAACACCTTTATTTCAGAAAACAATATTGAAGAGATTAGTGCAGATCCAACAAATAAATATAATAGTTTGTTAAAAAATAAGTTAAATAGATGTGAACACATTCTTAACAAGAATGAGATTAAATGTTTGAAAATGATTAATCCCCAAGCCCCCTCATTTAAAGGACTTCCAAAAGTCCATAAGGAAGGCATGCCTATCAGGCCTCTAGTCAACTTCATGTCAGCCCCTTCCTACAAGATAGCTAAAAAGCTAGATAAACTACTGAGACAGCATTTAACTGTAAATAATAGCCATAGTATTAAGAACAGCACAGAATTTGTTGAAAGTACAAAACAACTACAAGTTGAGAATCATATGTTAATGGCATCATTTGATATAGTTAACCTGTTCACCAATGTACCATTAGAATGTACCTTGAATATACCTTGAATACCTTGAATGTAATTAAACAAAACTTGTCACTGAACCCTAACATAACATCCGAGTATACAAATGAGTTAATATCGTTACTTGAACTGGTTTTACAGCAAAACTACTTCGAATTTGATGGAAAATATTATAAGCAAACTAACGGGCTGGCTATGGGCTCCCCCTTATCAAGCATATTGTCTGAGGCGTACCTAAACTACATTGAAAACACCCACATATTTTCTGACCAAAACAAATATGCTTCAAAGATAAAGGCCTACTATCGTTATGTTGACGATACTTTTGTGATATTTAATGGCACTAAAAGACAACTTGAACTCCTTAAAAATTACCTAAACAACATCACCGAGAATCTGAAGTTCACATTAGAAACTGAGGAGAACAGCAGCATAAACTTTTTAGATACAACCATCACAAAGAATTCTGGAAAACTTAATTACAAAATTTACCGGAAGCCCACAGCAACTGACCATACCATCCACAATACTTCATATCATCCTGAAACCCATAAAATGGCCGCATACAATAGTATGGTACACCGTCTATTATCAATGCCTTTGTCAAACGAAGATTATAACAATGAATTAAATATAATTAAGTACATAGCCGTAGAAAATGGGTATAATAGCAGCATAGTCGATAGGATAATAAATAAGCTGATGAGAAAACGCCAATCTAACAGTAATATGTCTGATAATAATAAACGATTCGTTACCGTAGAATACAATAGTAGCCTACATTATAGTCTAAAACGAGAATTGAAACCGCATGGCTTAACTTTAGCCTTCAAAACATCAAACAAACTGGGGCAAAAGTTGAACAAAACCGTGGTTAATAAACAACCAAAAGATATGGCCACGGGGACATACAAAATCAAATGCTCAGACTGCCCAAGTTACTATATAGGCCAAACTGGCAGGTCGTTTAAGAAACGTTTTTCAGAACATTTACCCAAACCAAAACTCACAGAACAAAAGTCAAAGTTTGCAGAGCATTTAATCAATTCTAACCACAATGTAAATAGTTTCAATGAAAATGCAGAAATCCTTCACATTTGCAAAAAGAGCTACATGCTAGACACACTCGAAGAATTCGAGATATATAAAGCTACCAAAACAGACCCTCAGAATATGCTAAATGAAAAACTAAATTACGGCTCAAACAAACTATTTAATACAGTATTAGATTGTTTTAATCACAGTTATGTTGGCAGCAGCAGTCCTGGAAGAACAGCTGATAACCTGAGTGATACGGGCTAACCGTTAAGGAATCAACCAGTTCAGTGACGTGTGCCGGCCGGCGAACCGTACTAAATAATGTCAAAAATTTCTATTGTGTTTTTGTTGTGTGTAAGTTTTAAAATTTGACGACATTCAGGAAAATGTTTTAATATTCTTATCGTTTTGACAATGACTTCGTGGAAGTCGAAACTATAGTCAACACCAGTTGTACTATCAAGGAATTGTGACGTCAAAGTACGTAAACCATATATTATCGATAACCAATTCCGGAAGGCTTCAACATGGATAAATTGAATGCTAGTCAAGCAAAATCGGCCTTTGAGTATAAGAATGTTAAACTGAAAATCCTGAATACAATATGTAACATAAAATTTAATAAAACATGCTTACAACTACAAATCATTCCTAACTACGTACAAGTAAAAATAAAAAGTAAAAGCTGTGCTGCTAAAAGAGCCAAATCCATTGCTGAAAAAACATGGATTAAACAGGAAATCAAAAGCCTACATGCAAAGAAAAACATGTTAAACAAGTTAGTTTTACAGAAACATCTTCAATTAGCTAATTCCTTGCATCCTTCTGAAACCGATAAAATATTCGGTATTTTAGAGCACCAAATCAACAGAAAGATATCTTCGAAAAAGAAAACCCAAGATAAAAAACTTAACTTGCTTCTCAAGAAACAGTTCCCTACAGAAAATTTTAATATTTCCCACAAATTCTTTCCTAGGCTCGTTAACAGTACGAATATAAATTTCAACCAAGATGAAATCAACCTACTCAATAAAGGTTTCAAGTACAACCTTTCTAAACTCGGTAAAAGGAATGTTTTTTCTGAAATAATGAATGCCGAAACTGCTATTAAATGTGTTGTTAACAGCGAAGAGAGATCTGTAATTAGACATAATATAGATAGGAAAATAAGGAGTAACCTCTTACACAGGCCTAACTACAAATTTAGTGACCTACACAAGAAAGAATACAGCACTCTTAATAGTATAAAAGACAAGTTATTAGATAATGACTGCCTAATTACCAAAGCTGATAAGGGCCAAGCTTTGGTAGTTTTAAAATCTGTAGACTACAAAACAAAAATAAACACCTTTATTTCAGAAAACAATATTGAAGAGATTAGTGCAGATCCAACAAATAAATATAATAGTTTGTTAAAAAATAAGTTAAATAGATGTGAACTTATTCTTAACAAGAATGAGATTAAATTTTTGAAAATGATTAATCCCCAAGCCCCCTCATTTAAAGGACTTCCAAAAGTCCATAAGGAAGGCATGCCTATCAGGCCTCTAGTCAACTTCATGTCAGCCCCTTCCTACAAGATAGCTAAAAAGCTAGACAAACTACTGAGACAGCATTTAACTGTAAATAATAGCCATAGTATTAAGAACAGCACAGAATTTGTTGAAAGTACAAAACAACTACAAGTTGAGAATCATATGTTAATGGCATCATTTGATATAGTTAACCTGTTCACCAATGTACCATTAGATGTAACCTTGAATGTAATTAAACAAAACTTGTCACTGAACCCTAACATAACATCCGAGTATACAAATGAGTTAATATCGTTACTTGAACTGGTTTTACAGCAAAACTACTTCCAATTTGATGGAAAATATTATAGGCAAACTAACGGGCTGGCTATGGGCTCCCCCTTATCAAGCATATTGTCTGAGGCGTACCTAAACTACATTGAAAACACCCACATATTTTCTGACCAAAACAAATATGCTTCAAAGATAAAGGCCTACTATCGTTATGTTGACGATACTTTTGTGATATTTAATGGCACTAAAAGACAACTTGAACTCCTTAAAAATTACCTAAACAACATCACCGAGAATCTGAAGTTCACATTAGAAACTGAGGAGAACAGCAGCATAAACTTTTTAGATACAACCATCACAAAGAATTCTGGAAAACTTAATTACAAAATTTACCGGAAGCCCACAGCAACTGACCATACCATCCACAATACTTCATATCATCCTGAAACCCATAAAATGGCCGCATACAATAGTATGGTACACCGTCTATTATCAATGCCTTTGTCAAACGAAGATTATAACAATGAATTAAATATAATTAAGTACATAGCCGTAGAAAATGGGTATAATAGCAGCATAGTCGATAGGATAATAAATAAGCTGATGAGAAAACGCCAATCTAACAGTAATATGTCTGATAATAATAAACGATTCGTTACCGTAGAATACAATAGTAGCCTACATTATAGTCTAAAACGAGAATTGAAACCGCATGGCTTAACTTTAGCCTTCAAAACATCAAACAAACTGGGGCAAAAGTTGAACAAAACCGTGGTTAATAAACAACCAAAAGATATGGCCACGGGGACATACAAAATCAAATGCTCAGACTGTCCAAGTTACTATATAGGCCAAACTGGCAGGTCGTTTAAGAAACGTTTTTCAGAACATTTACCCAAACCAAAACTCACAGAACAAAAGTCAAAGTTTGCAGAGCATTTAATCAATTCTAACCACAATGTAAATAGTTTCAATGAAAATGCAGAAATCCTTCACATTTGCAAAAAGAGCTACATGCTAGACACACTCGAAGAATTCGAGATATATAAAGCTACCAAAACAGACCCTCAGAATATGCTAAATGAAAAACTAAATTACGGCTCAAACAAACTATTTAATACAGTATTAGATTGTTTTAATCACAGTTATGTTGGCAGCAGCAGTCCTGGAAGAACAGCTGATAACCTGAGTGATACGGGCTAACCGTTAAGGAATCAACCAGTTCAGTGACGTGTGCCGGCCGGCGAACCGTACTAAATAATGTCAAAAATTTCTATTGTGTTTTTGTTGTGTGTAAGTTTTAAAATTTGACGACATTCAGGAAAATGTTTTAATATTCTTATCGTTTTGACAATGACTTCGTGGAAGTCGAAACTATAGTCAAGACCAGTTGTACTATCAAGGAATTGTGACGTCAAGGTACGTAAACCATATATTATCGATAACCAATTCCGGAAGGCTTCAACATGGATAAATTGAATGCTAGTCAAGCAAAATCGGCCTTTGAGTATAAGAATGTTAAACTGAAAATCCTGAATACAATATGTAACATAAAATTTAATAAAACATGCTTACAACTACAAATCATTCCTAACTACGTACAAGTAAAAATAAAAAGTAAAAGCTGTGCTGCTAAAAGAGCCAAATCCATTGCTGAAAAAACATGGATTAAACAGGAAATCAAAAGCCTACATGCAAAGAAAAACATGTTAAACAAGTTAGTTTTACAGAAACATCTTCAATTAGCTAATTCCTTGCATCCTGCTTCTGAAACCGATAAAATATTCGGTATTTTAGAGCACCAAATCAACAGAAAGATATCTTCGAAAAAGAAAACCCAAGATAAAAAACTTAACTTGCTTCTCAAGAAACAGTTCCCTACAGAAAATTTTAATATTTCCCACAAATTCTTTCCTAGGCTCGTTAACAGTACGAATATAAATTTCAACCAAGATGAAATCAACCTACTCAATAAAGGTTTCAAGTACAACCTTTCTAAACTCGGTAAAAGGAATGTTTTTTCTGAAATAATGAATGCCGAAACTGCTATTAAATGTGTTGTTAACAGCGAAGAGAGATCTGTAATTAGACATAATATATATAGGAAAATAAGGAGTAACCTCTTACACAGGCCTAACTACAAATTTAGTGACCTACACAAGAAAGAATACAGCACTCTTAATAGTATAAAAGACAAGTTATTAGATAACGACTGCCTAATTACCAAAGCTGATAAGGGCCAAGCTTTGGTAGTTTTAAAATCTGTAGACTACAAAACAAAAATAAACACCTTTATTTCAGAAAACAATATTGAAGAGATTAGTGCAGATCCAACAAATAAATATAATAGTTTGTTAAAAAATAAGTTAAATAGATGTGAACACATTCTTAACAAGAATGAGATTAAATGTTTGAAAATGATTAATCCCCAAGCCCCCTCATTTAAAGGACTTCCAAAAGTCCATAAGGAAGGCATGCCTATCAGGCCTCTAGTCAACTTCATGTCAGCCCCTTCCTACAAGATAGCTAAAAAGCTAGATAAACTACTGAGACAGCATTTAACTGTAAATAATAGCCATAGTATTAAGAACAGCACAGAATTTGTTGAAAGTACAAAACAACTACAAGTTGAGAATCATATGTTAATGGCATCATTTGATATAGTTAACCTGTTCACCAATGTACCATTAGATGTAACCTTGAATGTAATTAAACAAAACTTGTCACTGAACCCTAACATAACATCCGAGTATACAAATGAGTTAATATCGTTACTTGAACTGGTTTTACAGCAAAACTACTTCCAATTTGATGGAAAATATTATAGGCAAACTAACGGGCTGGCTATGGGCTCCCCCTTATCAAGCATATTGTCTGAGGCGTACCTAAACTACATTGAAAACACCCACATATTTTCTGACCAAAACAAATATGCTTCAAAGATAAAGGCCTACTATCGTTATGTTGACGATACTTTTGTGATATTTAATGGCACTAAAAGACAACTTGAACTCCTTAAAAATTACCTAAACAACATCACCGAGAATCTGAAGTTCACATTAGAAACTGAGGAGAACAGCAGCATAAACTTTTTAGATACAACCATCACAAAGAATTCTGGAAAACTTAATTACAAAATTTACCGGAAGCCCACAGCAACTGACCATACCATCCACAATACTTCATATCATCCTGAAACCCATAAAATGGCCGCATACAATAGTATGGTACACCGTCTATTATCAATGCCTTTGTCAAACGAAGATTATAACAATGAATTAAATATAATTAAGTACATAGCCGTAGAAAATGGGTATAATAGCAGCATAGTCGATAGGATAATAAATAAGCTGATGAGAAAACGCCAATCTAACAGTAATATGTCTGATAATAATAAACGATTCGTTACCGTAGAATACAATAGTAGCCTACATTATAGTCTAAAACGAGAATTGAAACCGCATGGCTTAACTTTAGCCTTCAAAACATCAAACAAACTGGGGCAAAAGTTGAACAAAACCGTGGTTAATAAACAACCAAAAGATATGGCCACGGGGACATACAAAATCAAATGCTCAGACTGCCCAAGTTACTATATAGGCCAAACTGGCAGGTCGTTTAAGAAACGTTTTTCAGAACATTTACCCAAACCAAAACTCACAGAACAAAAGTCAAAGTTTGCAGAGCATTTAATCAATTCTAACCACAATGTAAATAGTTTCAATGAAAATGCAGAAATCCTTCACATTTGCAAAAAGAGCTACATGCTAGACACACTCGAAGAATTCGAGATATATAAAGCTACCAAAACAGACCCTCAGAATATGCTAAATGAAAAACTAAATTACGGCTCAAACAAACTATTTAATACAGTATTAGATTGTTTTAATCACAGTTATGTTGGCAGCAGCAGTCCTGGAAGAACAGCTGATAACCTGAGTGATACGGGCTAACCGTTAAGGAATCAACCAGTTCAGTGACGTGTGCCGGCCGGCGAACCGTACTAAATAATGTCAAAAATTTCTATTGTGTTTTTGTTGTGTGTAAGTTTTAAAATTTGACGACATTCAGGAAAATGTTTTAATATTCTTATCGTTTTGACAATGACTTCGTGGAAGTCGAAACTATAGTCAAGACCAGTTGTACTATCAAGGAATTGTGACGTCAAGGTACGTAAACCATATATTATCGATAACCAATTCCGGAAGGCTTCAACATGGATAAATTGAATGCTAGTCAAGCAAAATCGGCCTTTGAGTATAAGAATGTTAAACTGAAAATCCTGAATACAATATGTAACATAAAATTTAATAAAACATGCTTACAACTACAAATCATTCCTAACTACGTACAAGTAAAAATAAAAAGTAAAAGCTGTGCTGCTAAAAGAGCCAAATCCATTGCTGAAAAAACATGGATTAAACAGGAAATCAAAAGCCTACATGCAAAGAAAAACATGTTAAACAAGTTAGTTTTACAGAAACATCTTCAATTAGCTAATTCCTTGCATCCTGCTTCTGAAACCGATAAAATATTCGGTATTTTAGAGCACCAAATCAACAGAAAGATATCTTCGAAAAAGAAAACCCAAGATAAAAAACTTAACTTGCTTCTCAAGAAACAGTTCCCTACAGAAAATTTTAATATTTCCCACAAATTCTTTCCTAGGCTCGTTAACAGTACGAATATAAATTTCAACCAAGATGAAATCAACCTACTCAATAAAGGTTTCAAGTACAACCTTTCTAAACTCGGTAAAAGGAATGTTTTTTCTGAAATAATGAATGCCGAAACTGCTATTAAATGTGTTGTTAACAGCGAAGAGAGATCTGTAATTAGACATAATATATATAGGAAAATAAGGAGTAACCTCTTACACAGGCCTAACTACAAATTTAGTGACCTACACAAGAAAGAATACAGCACTCTTAATAGTATAAAAGACAAGTTATTAGATAACGACTGCCTAATTACCAAAGCTGATAAGGGCCAAGCTTTGGTAGTTTTAAAATCTGTAGACTACAAAACAAAAATAAACACCTTTATTTCAGAAAACAATATTGAAGAGATTAGTGCAGATCCAACAAATAAATATAATAGTTTGTTAAAAAATAAGTTAAATAGATGTGAACACATTCTTAACAAGAATGAGATTAAATGTTTGAAAATGATTAATCCCCAAGCCCCCTCATTTAAAGGACTTCCAAAAGTCCATAAGGAAGGCATGCCTATCAGGCCTCTAGTCAACTTCATGTCAGCCCCTTCCTACAAGATAGCTAAAAAGCTAGATAAACTACTGAGACAGCATTTAACTGTAAATAATAGCCATAGTATTAAGAACAGCACAGAATTTGTTGAAAGTACAAAACAACTACAAGTTGAGAATCATATGTTAATGGCATCATTTGATATAGTTAACCTGTTCACCAATGTACCATTAGATGTAACCTTGAATGTAATTAAACAAAACTTGTCACTGAACCCTAACATAACATCCGAGTATACAAATGAGTTAATATCGTTACTTGAACTGGTTTTACAGCAAAACTACTTCCAATTTGATGGAAAATATTATAGGCAAACTAACGGGCTGGCTATGGGCTCCCCCTTATCAAGCATATTGTCTGAGGCGTACCTAAACTACATTGAAAACACCCACATATTTTCTGACCAAAACAAATATGCTTCAAAGATAAAGGCCTACTATCGTTATGTTGACGATACTTTTGTGATATTTAATGGCACTAAAAGACAACTTGAACTCCTTAAAAATTACCTAAACAACATCACCGAGAATCTGAAGTTCACATTAGAAACTGAGGAGAACAGCAGCATAAACTTTTTAGATACAACCATCACAAAGAATTCTGGAAAACTTAATTACAAAATTTACCGGAAGCCCACAGCAACTGACCATACCATCCACAATACTTCATATCATCCTGAAACCCATAAAATGGCCGCATACAATAGTATGGTACACCGTCTATTATCAATGCCTTTGTCAAACGAAGATTATAACAATGAATTAAATATAATTAAGTACATAGCCGTAGAAAATGGGTATAATAGCAGCATAGTCGATAGGATAATAAATAAGCTGATGAGAAAACGCCAATCTAACAGTAATATGTCTGATAATAATAAACGATTCGTTACCGTAGAATACAATAGTAGCCTACATTACAGTCTAAAACGAGAATTGAAACCGCATGGCTTAACTTTAGCCTTCAAAACATCAAACAAACTGGGGCAAAAGTTGAACAAAACCGTGGTTAATAAACAACCAAAAGATATGGCCACGGGGACATACAAAATCAAATGCTCAGACTGCCCAAGTTACTATACAGGCCAAACTGGCAGGTCGTTTAAGAAACGTTTTTCAGAACATTTACCCAAACCAAAACTCACAGAACAAAAGTCAAAGTTTGCAGAGCATTTAATCAATTCTAACCACAATGTAAATAGTTTCAATGAAAATGCAGAAATCCTTCACATTTGCAAAAAGAGCTACATGCTAGACACACTCGAAGAATTCGAGATATATAAAGCTACCAAAACAGACCCTCAGAATATGCTAAATGAAAAACTAAATTACGGCTCAAACAAACTATTTAATACAGTATTAGATTGTTTTAATCACAGTTATGTTGGCAGCAGCAGTCCTGGAAGAACAGCTGATAACCTGAGTGATACGGGCTAACCGTTAAGGAATCAACCAGTTCAGTGACGTGTGCCGGCCGGCGAACCGTACTAAATAATGTCAAAAATTTCTATTGTGTTTTTGTTGTGTGTAAGTTTTAAAATTTGACGACATTCAGGAAAATGTTTTAATATTCTTATCGTTTTGACAATGACTTCGTGGAAGTCGAAACTATAGCCACACCAGTTGTACTATCAAGGAATTGTGACGTCAAGGTACGTAAACCATATATTACTTATCTATTAACACTATCAACTTTAATTTTCCATTTTCCATTGGAGCTAAATATAGAAGAAAACAATAATCCTATACCGCCTGAACAGAGCCTGCCGAGTGCCGAGTGCTGATGCCAGTATGGCATCAATGCGGAAGGCACCGCAGCACGGGAATGTAAAGTTTGTTCTCCCCGACTTTTTGCAAGACAGCGTGTTTGTGTGTACTTTGCCTTAGAATATACAATTAAAAGTTTAAAAAAATTACATATCACCATTAAAATATAAATCTTAAAAGAGTTAAAAACAAAATCAGCAATTAAAGACTAAATATTTTGAACTACTTGACCGTAACAGATTACGTGTCTTTATTGTGTTACACAACTATTGAAGCTCGAATTCTTGGAATTAGAACATCGTTGCCGGACGTATTGTTATCTGCTCAGATAAAGCTTTTCTCACTGTCTACCAAGGTATATTCTTGTCCGGAGATTCCCAATCGTTACACATTGCCGATATTTTAATAGCAATATTTTAAGCCAGATTATAAAGATATACCGTACGGTGTTCAAACAGGCACATGTCTTTCCAGTTATATAAAAATGGTTTATGTTTTAAATGAAATTCTGATTTGACATGTCAAAAATTAAGCAGGAAAGAATACCGGAAACTTAAAAGGATGAAATACGAAGAAAATAAATACATACATATTGTTTATAGTTCTAAGTAATTCTTGGAAATTATTTATTTGAAAAATAAATATTTTCCAACATCTTATGAGTTTGGGTGTGAAATCGAGGCGAAGCACAAACGTGACGTCGTGTCATTTTTATCATGAGGTACGCGAAAGGGAGCAAGGGGATCATGGGGGGGGGGGGGAATTTGGGGATTGTATGGTGTTGGAAAAGGGGGCAGCAAATTTTGTCTTTGCACGGGCCCTAAAAAACTCACGAGCCGCCCCTCATGTTTGCAAAACTCTACACAGCAATTTGTAGAGATTTTTAAAAACAACATTGATTTTATTCTACATGGAATTACTAACTGATAAAATTTTACACATTTTTGTCAAGACTTGAGTAAGTTTGTAGTATAGTATGCGGCACAAGAATGCGAGCCTGAATTTAAAGCAGTGTTGCCGATCTGTGCCAACTCATCCAGCTGTTGGCATAATTATTGCAAATCTAAGAAAACATGGAACCAAAACAAACAGACAACATCGCTAGGTAAGACTAATGTAAATCAGCTTCCAGCTGTTTAAATTTCCAAGCTCGCAATTTCTTGGTGCCTAGTATAGGTTTTTTCGCAAATTAGACTTTTATTGATAATAACAGAAAACCTTTCCAAATGTGTACAGTATTCCATCATTAATTAAATAATAACTGTACACCACAGAGAGCTTTTCCACAGAAAGATATAAATGGAAAAATACTTGAATTTTTTATAATGGTTAAAAGATGAAAAAGTATGGTTGTTCAAATCCATAAATTCCAGGTTATAGCTTTGACATAATAATGCCAAAGCTATTCTACTGAAATACACATAAGTTACAAGCTATGGTAAATTTTATAATGACTTTTTTTTACAAATGGCTTCAAACTGTAAAAAAATCATTTTAACTACTTTAAATCCACCCACAATCAAAAAAGTAAAAAATATAATGGTTTGATTAGCTGATCACTTATTTCAGCCGCCTCTACACATGTTGATTGGTGAACAGTAGTTTAGTTGTTCTAATATATCTAGAACAAACCAAGGTAGGTGACACCAACATCTGATTGAAGCGATCCTGCACTTTTGACGTCATGTTGTTTATCTTGACACATGAGTGGTTTGCTTTGAATATTTTAGTGCTGCACCTTTGACATCAACGATTTAGTTATTGTTTTTGTTGATGTCACCTACCTCCTTCTCATTCTATATTTCTTGAGTTGTTCACTCACATGAGGGGGTGGAGGTAGACTGGTGATGGATTCAGAGGTAGTGTTGGGGGCCTCGGGCCTGGTCTCGGAAGGAGTGGTCGTCAACTCAATCGGCTGGTTCTGGCTCGAGTCGGCAGCATCGGAATCTTCACTTTCCATTTTCATCGGCTGCAAAATGCTTCACATTTAAAAACTTTAATATAGATACGTGCACTAAAAACATGACTTTGCAAATAATTTAGGCTGTAATATTGTTGGTTATACTGAAACAATAATAAAAAATAAAAATAAAACGTCATGGAGTTCTTTATATGGATTAATAATAATCTTATTATTAAAAATTATGGTTTATGTCTTAAATTTAAGGTATTCAGATAATAGCATCAACATACTTTCCCCTTCCCCTAACTCAAGTTACCCTAAAAAAATTTTCCCCATGTATTCCTTTTGGGATTTTTTTCTTATGGTTCTAAATAAGACGGATGTTTTATTTTTATTTTGAGAGGGTACCCATACAGAAAATAAACTATGGAAATAGTACCGGAAACCATGCATTTGTTTGGTAAACTTCTAGTAATATTATTGTCATGGGGCATTATAGGGCTATAACAATAGGTTGAGTGTAGCTGATTGGTTATGTTGCTTCCTTTTGAATCTGATGAATCCTGAGAAAAATTAGTAGGAAATGTTAAAGACTGACCCAGCTGTCAGTTCATTATGCTATATTAATGATCCTGGCAGAAAATTAGCTGGTCATTATCAATAAGAATGCCAGAAAAATCATCAGTCTTATAAAATTCAACAAACTCAATTTTCACACCTTATTCAGCTTAAAATACACATCAGGGTGTAAACAGAGTCTGCATGTTACTTTGTATTTTTGTATTTTTTATTTTATTTATTTATTTATTTATTTATTTTTTTTTTAATAAACCATTTCTGATTTCTGACGTTTGGGACTATTTTTGATTAACGAATATTTTAGATTGAACGAAACTATTATACTAATAAAAGTATAATATTAAATATAGTATGGAATAAAATAAACTGATAAATAATTACATATGTTGATTCCAGTTTTGGTAATTAACAGTCCGAAATGTTCGCTCCGTGGTCAATTACCCATCACATTATGCGCTGTGAGAGTCATCAGTCAAACCCCTTATACAAGGTATTTCTTTGTTGATTCTGTTTCAAAGGATCACTTCTTACTTTTAGTTCATGGAAATAATGTCACACAACTGATTTTTGGCGGAAGTTTTATTTAATTTGAGGAAATCAAACAAAAAAGTGGGCATCATCGTTCTGAGTTTTAACGATTGGTTTTCATTTTACCAACCTGTAATATGGAACAGGTTTTCTTAAGGGTGCGCTCTACCTCGGCGTCAAAATCGTCAAGCGAGACTGTTAACTGCCGCTATATGCGGAATCTCACACTTTGGAAAATATATGACGGGTGATTTTAAATTTTGTTGCTTTAATGTTGTTTTTGGTTTCAGTGCGAAATCGATCGGTGGTCTAATAATGATGTTTTTGAAATTGCAGACCTTTCGCATCTCCGTTCTTGCATCGTTATCTATAAACTTTTTACCAATCTTATTGCAGATTCTTGTTCTTAAGATTACTCAAGTATCGTCTTATTTAAAAAAAAAAAAAATTGTATTTAATACGTTAAAACTTGATACACAAACACTTATTTCAACATTATTAGCAAGCACCCTGCTTAGTAATTTAAATTAATATCCAAATTTTAAGTTTGATAGCAGAGTACAAAATTATATTACAAAAAAAATGACACCAAAATATTTTAAATCGGTTTAAAATTGTGGCGACAAACACGGAGATTCTAAAAAGTTGCTTCCGCACGCGGCAGATGGGTAGAGCGTACCCTTAACTTAAATAAATTACCATGACTCTCTAATGGAAGTCAAACAACAGATAACTCAACAATAAATAAGTTGTCGTTCAAGTTCAAGAAATTATTGTTGCATTTTCCTCAAAAGTGAGACAACCGAGTGCCGGAAGTAAACAATTTGTATTCCTTAGAATACAAATATCTTTTTATTCTATTTACTGGTTTATTTTTGGCATGCATGATATCTCATAAAATCAGCCACAAATTTGTATGTTACTGTTGTAGACCTAACTCTGTTCTTCCTTAGTTTTATATTTTAAAAAATCCTAATATCGGTTCCGGATTAAGCGAACTTTCTGATTACTGAAGTTCGGATTATGGGGACTTCACTATACATATCAAAGTAAAGTAAGAATGACTGTGCTCCACTATTTCATTTGCCTCTACCACAACCAGGATAAAAAAATTGTCTCCTATCATTATCTGTATGAATTACAGCTACGGTACTCACATTATTTACACTGGAGGGGGATGGGCTGAAAGCCACCCTATTGAGAGGTAGATTGTTGTTGTTTTTCTTGATGGATAAGTTCTCCGCCGCTTCTGTCTCTGGTGAATTCGGGCCCTTTGTGAGGTCTTGGGCCCCGCAGATCTCACCAGACCTTCTTCTGGGTCTTGCCTACAACAAACCTTAAATTTGAATCCTGAAGTTTAAAGTTTACGGCATTAAGATAAGAGCCCTCAATAAATGTGGCTTTAACAAATAACAACTGCCCTCCAGTGCTTTTAACAAAAAGAGACTCTTTGCTCAAAAAAATTGCATGAGCATAAAATGAATATGGATTTGATCTCAATTGGGATTGCAGTATGAAAATGTACAGTACAAGGAATATTGAATGACAAAATAATGCTTAGCTGTGAGTTGATCTTATTACTGGTGGATAAGGAGACCCTGGCTGAAATGCCATGCACTTCTTTCTTAATGGAAATTTTGCAGAAATCCTCGGAGAGACAAAATATTGAACGAAACTAAAAAGTGAGAAGCCAGACAGCAGGCAACCAAATGACCACTCAATAACCAACTCCCACCATCCTGTGACAGCTGATTTTTAGCGAATTTCCCATAGGGAATAAGCTATTACCGTAGGTCTCATGGTAAGACCTAAGCCCGGGACCATGTTACTTTTTCGTTTTTAGGTGCCCAGAGACCAAAAATAATAGTCATTAAAAATTTTATATATATATATATATGTATATATATATGTATATATATATATATATATGTATATATATATATATGTATATATATATGTATATATGTATGTGTCCCTAGACACGATAACTCTCGTAAAAATGGTCCAATCGACACCAAATTTGGTAGAGATGTGTAATCCTACGTTTATTCGGATGAGTTCGAAAACCAGACATATCGACCTACCGGAAGGGGTAGTTTTGGGGGATTTTGTACCCCAAAAATGAGTTTTTTGCATTTTTCATATGTAAATTTTAAATATTTTAAATTTTTATTTTGACCATTGGATTTAGCTAAAAAAAACACACAATTTAGTATTTTGAAGCTTTGCTCTATCTCCATTGGTTACCGAGATATTACAAAGTCTAAAGACAGTACATTGTCTTTTAGGGCTCCAATGTTAATCTTATGGAGAATAAGGATGTGTTAATATTTCACTTATTAACCAATATTTTTGGATGAAAATTGGTATTTAGCTTCATTTGGTTGAGATTCATCCATTTAAGGTAAAAAAATCTTGGTTTTTGTACTTATCATGGCAGCAAACCTGCATACTCTTTTCCCATGTTAATCATATGGAGAATAGGCAAACTCTTTTATTTATGGACAGATATTGATGAAACTTACTATATGTCTTTATATGGTCGAAATAAATTTTTTCTATGCTAAAAACCTACTTTTAGTGTCCCCCATGGCAGCATACCTGCATACTCTTTCCCTATATTTATCTTAAGGAGAATAGACATTTATTTCCCTATTTATGAGCACGTGATGAAATTTTGTTTACAAGTTTAGCTGGTCAAAATTAATATTACTAATTTGGAAATTCGCTGAGTACGCAGGTCTGCTGCGACGGGTGTATTTTTCTCTTCCCTCCAACAAGTCAATGAACCATTTGTCTACTCAGCTGGGGTTTCCATAGTGACATCACCCCCTGATATCAAGGCTGACTATGACATGACTGGATCATGAGGGAAGGGATTTGTCATAGTAAACAACCAAAGACCAACCACATGTTATAGCAATTTTGTTTCCTGTACCCAGTGTCGCATTGTGTTCAAGGTTTTTTCTTTTTTTAAATTACTATTTTTTGCACATACAAAACCTGTTTTATAGTACTCATTTAATAATTCACATAAATTCTTAGAACAATTTTTAAACTGTTTATACTAGTTGCGAAGTTGACATTGGGTACAGCAAACGAAGTTGTCATAACACATGATATCTTTTGGCTGTCCAATATGACAATTTATCTTCCCTCATGATCCATTCATATTATAGACAGCAGGGGGTTGATGTCATCAGGAGGATTTGGAAACCCATAGCTGAAGAATATGGATGGACAGTAGGTGGGTTGTTTATTTAGAGGGCAGAGCCTGCCTAACAGTTATCATAGGAGCACGGGAGTCGGCCCTCTGACTGGTCAATTGTCCATCTGTTGCCCCTCTTCTCACCCTTCCTCTTCCTTCAGTATCCCGTCCTTCCGGTGGCTAGCGCAAAATGCCCGTTAGAGGCAGACGTACTTAGCGGTTCGACCAGAGTCTCCTTATCCTCAGCAACAACAACAACACAGAAAACAATTTAAAACTTTAATATTAGAAACTAAGTCCAATAAGTCACAGTGTTATGGTTATACTAACCTCCTGGAATGACTTATTGGTCTTATAACCAGTTTAGTCTAATTTAAGAAAATTCGTACCATTTCTATATTTTCAGATATTTGTATTGTTTCCTCTCTAAAAAAATGGCCCACCAGGGGTGAGATGAAAATCTTAACAGTAAGCATGTGTTGATAAGTTCCACAAATTAAAGGTCTCTATTAGTAGAAACAAATGCTGCAAACATGGTATTGAAAGGCCGATAGAGTCTAAACGGCAGGCTATCAAACTTAGCATTAAAATCGTATTTCAAAAATTAAAAATTCCAAAAACTCCCTATATATTCAATATTTTGAGATTGGGTTTGTTTCATATTGCTCAGAATTGAAAGTACTTTCAAATTATGTAAATAATAGGGTATGTAAATCAAGTTTTTCTACTACTTCCTTTAGGGGACATCGATCACTAAAAGAAGTATGATGATATAAAAAACTGCATTGGCCCATTTTATCAAATGATAAAAATATATTTAACTATAATACATAAACATGTACCAAATTTCAATATTTAAACTAATTGGATAACAAATTATCAAGTTGTTCCAGAACTTTTGTACCAGACTGTAAATAAACACCAAACTGGAAAAATTAGCTTAGTTTATATTATACAGTTAATTTATTTTTATTCACAAGTCAACCTACTATATATAAGACAAACGTTTTTTTTTAGGCAAATGAAATGATAAAAAGGAGGGAATTATAAAATGTTATCAATAGACATGGAATAAATCAAAGAATGTATAAAGAACTGTTGATCAGGGAAGATAAAGCTATTTCAGACATGCAAACTCTGTTTATAGAATTTCTTCTCCTAACTCTGTAAGTAGAACTTATTAATTTTCTTTGTATGTCCCTCTATAAATAGTCTATTGCTTCAGATGTCATAATTTAATAAAACTATTTTCAATAAGTAACATTTTTTTATTCATGAAAATTTCTACATATTGAAACAATCTGATTATTTCAAAAACTGATAAGCAATGGCAGAACAGTAAGATATAATATTTCTAGACTACAACTTATATTAGATATTATTTTTACATTGATACTGTCTGTAGTAAGAACATGATGACACTTAGCAATCTTGGTCAAAGCAGACTCTAAGAGAAAAGAACCAGTCTCATTGAATAAAGCTTGCATCTTAATGATCTATCGGATCAAAGCTCTTGAAATATATCACTGTCCCATCCGGAAGTCATTATACATTAAACATAGAAATTCAATTGACTGCAAAAAAACTATGACTGTTAAAACAAAGTCTTTACATAGGCCCCTACAATGTTCGGCCCTCCAACGGATGCATACCTGTTTCCTGCGTGGCAGGGGGGAATTGCAGTGACGGTCGGTGAAGGAGATGTGAGGCATGTGGGGCAGTTGGGGCAGGCGGAGGGGCCCGTTGTACTGCGGAGACGAGGAGTTAAGCCCCGCCGGGGGCCCCGTGGGGAACATGCTGACGCGGGGCGCAGGCGAGAACGTGTCCCCGCTACCCCGGCCGCTCTGACCGGACGTGTCACGCTCGCGGTCGCGGTCTCGGTCTTTATCTCTGTCTCTCTCTTTGTTCTCCGGTCCACACATAGGGATCCTCTCTGTGTGGGCGAGTCCTCGGACCTAGCATATTGTTAAAGTAAAAGAGTGGTCATTTTTCATTAAAAACATGTTTAAATGTTTAAAATATTCAACATTAATAGGACACTTCACCAGGGTGTTTAAAACATTTTCAGGATTTTAATGAATGATTACCTGTAGAAAAATAAAGATAAATGTGTATATAAAAAATGTGTCCTAACTAAAATGCTCCTTTAAACCACTAGCCGACATTGTATTTTTTACACTCAATAATTTTTATTTCCGAAATGGATGGTTATGTTAAGTTCACATTTGGCATGAAACTCTATCACGTCAATGTTTATTTTAAGGGAAAATTTTTTCTGATTTTTTTTTTTTAAATAGCAGTCATTTTAACTTTTCGAATGCAAATATCTCAAAAATAGTAAATTTTATTAAAACCTTGCACAAAAAAGTTGACAAATTAAATTATTTGAACAATTACACAAAATTTTTAAAGATCTGACAACAAATAACAGAGTTTTACGATTTGCCTATTAAAATAATATAAATTTGCATTAAGTGCAAACCAAATTTTTTCTGCCGAAAAATTCCAGTAACTCTTATTTACTGTCAGATCTCTACAAACTTGGCATAATTGTTTAGATAATTTAATTTGTCAACGGTTTGTTCCTTGTAAAGTTTTGATAATATCTACCATTATTGAGATATTTGCGTTTGAAAATTTGAAATGGCCACCATTTTGAAAATGCAAATCAGAAAAGAAATTATTCCTGAAAATGAACTTTGGTGTGGTAAAGGTTCATCAAATATTAAATTAATTTACCTATGGAACTAAATGGAAACCATATACAATTGTGCATATAACCAATTGACTGAGGTACGACGGAAAGCTTGGTAATGCAATCAAACCAGAAATTCTTCACTGCTGATGAGGAGATCCACTCTGGAAATACCAGACCAGCAGTCAGAAACAGTTTGCATTAACTCGCAAGATTGCTAATCAGAGAAAATTTTTTGGGTAAATTTTTTTGCAGTATTTTAGGGTTTTCAGTTCTTTCCTGTAGATATGCACAACCCCATTCATGAGGTAAAAAACAACAACAACAACAAGAGGTTACCCTCACGTCTTTGAAGAGAAGGTCGGTAGAAAATTTATGATAAACAACCCATCATTTATTGTACTCTAATCATAACCATATCCTATTGCTACCATCTAATTTTGAATTTTGTTAGTGTCCACAATTTTTTGAAACTTTTAAACAATTGTGGCTTATTGATTGCCTCAACAGAAATCGGCGTGGTTTTATTTAACCCTTTCAGTATTATAGAACAATATAGGTTTCTGGTCTTATTCCTAATTAATGCTAAAAAACAATGTGGGTGATATATCGGTTTTCTGTCATTGACAACTTTTGGCAACTTAAAGCAGGGGCGTAACAGAGGGGCCCGCAGACCCCGCGGTGCGGGGGGGCCCGCAGCTAAGGGGGCCCACGGACGGGGCCCGTGAAATGTGAAATATGTTATAATTTTAACTAATGTTAGCAGTTTTACATTTTTTAATGTCCCATTGTATTTTCAAAATACTATGAATATATTTCTTTTTAAAAAATAAAAATATTTTTACAATTAGGTTTGTCGGCAGGACACCGCCGTAGGCCTAACTAAACTCTGCCGGCTGCAGCTGGTCTGCCGCCAGCCCTTGTCGGCTCAACCTGACCGCAGCGGAATTCGTCGTTCTGTGTTGCGGCAATAATTGAATTTGGGGATCTTTTTAATAATTAAATTTAATGAAAACTATCTTTGAAGTACAATGTCTCAAGAAAATCTTAGTTACTTGAGTATACCAAGTAATAGAGAATAAGACAACCATACGTTTCAGAGGTACAGTAATCACATCAGCTGTTTTTTAAAACTGCGTAGGCCTACTCTCTAAGAAGATCCAATGAAGACAAAAGAAATACTTTTGAAGAAAAATAGCGATAAAAAACATTTTTCACTGAAATGAACAAAATTATATAAATTTATTTTCAATTTATTTTAAGCTTGAGAATTTTTATTTTTTACAAGAAAACTACTTTAAACGCCGATAATAATGATGTTATTATATAGCCTACTTTAACAGTTGCATTTGTTTTCTCCCTTTCCCTTTTTAAAACACGTGTTATTCGTTGTGCTCATAGAGTTAAGAATCCTTGATGTTAGCTAAGTACTAGAGTGGTTATAGTGCTCGCATTTGAAGCCAAATGTTGCCGGTTCGCGGTCCTCAGAAAAGTAAATAGATTTTTAAAGGTTAGATTTCGGACCCGGATTAACCAACAAGCATCGGTTAACCTCTTACTGGATGATAAATAAAAGACAAATTAGATACATTGAGTTTTGTTACTTTAATTTTTGATAAAATGTCTAAGAGAGGGTAATAATATAAAACGAACAATTAGGCTGAATTTCTTTAACAGGATAGACTGTATGCCTAGTTGCAATCTGAATAAAAGTAGGCTATACATATTTTAAAATAGCCTTGCGGTAAAAACATTAATTGCGGTTGCAATGTTACAATTACCATTGACTATGTACACTACCGTGAATAGACCTCTCATCCAATGCATTTAGTTTGAGGCAAAAATTGGAAGTTTCGTGTACGCCGGTACCAGAGTCGCTGCCATCGATGTTGTTATTATTTAGCTGAATTTACAGTGCTGCAAAAAAACGTTTCATCACAACATAAACAAAAACCTCCATTATAAAATGTTTAATTCTTGATTGAGATTGACTTGCCTATCATGACTATTGTACTTTCATGTACGCCCAAGAAATCTAGTGTACGCCGAACGAGATCACATCACCGTGAATATGTTTCAAACACGCCTATGCTATGAGAAATCTACTCACGGTAGTGTACATAGTCAATGCAATTACTGTAGATGCACGCAATAATACTTTTAACTTTGTCTTAATAGTTATATATATATTTTGTAAAATATAAAAAGAGCTTTACCACCACCTGTAACCACTGGTGACACTGGTTTACTGGCGGTAAACAGTGATAACCGGTGATTGGAACTTTCGGAGGGGGGCCCAAAAATAAGTTTGCAGGGGGGCCCGAAAAAATCAGTTACGCCACTGACTTAAAGTAGTGATGTGCGATACGTATCGTATCGTATCGGAATATCGCGATACGCAGAGGGGCGATACGATATTTCGATACGATATTTTGGAAACGATACGTATCGCCAAAAACGATATTCGGTTTTATATCGGCACATAGAAAAACGATACTTTTTTCCCGTGATATTGTTTTTTTTTCACCATGCAACCACGATATCCAAAAGAAAATGGATTTAGCTGCATCATATTACTTATTTGACCATTAAATAAACAGGACTTCATAATATCCTATCTTGTAACTTAAATTGCACAATACCATGGAGGAGATAAAACAAGTTTATCCAGTAAGATTTTACAGGTACGACACGGTCAGTATATGAATGAGCATGACAATAAACAATAATTTTTTGAGTACTTATTATAAACATTAATGATGTTTACCTAAAACTTTTAATTCTGTTTCATTACAATAATAGCAAATTACTATCTAAAATCAATGGCAAAACCTATTTTTAACTGTTTTGTTGAAAATGATACGATACGTATCGTTTAAGCGATATTTTGGCTGATACGATACGCGTATCGCGATACACAGGACCGATACGATACGGCCGATACGATATAAGGCTCCGATACGTATCGTATCGCCGTATCGCGATACACGGCCGTATCGCACATCACTAACTTAAAGGGTAATATTAATTAGATGTAACTTGATTGTTATTTCAAAAAGTTGATGATTCTATTTTATTTTATTTTCAACCAAGACACAAAATATTCTCTAGCCCTTTTGGTTTAACAAATAATTATTACGTTTTTTTTTGTACATCTGCGCTTTTTAAACCCTAGCACTTTTCAGGTGTTTGTATGAATAATTTATTATTATATAGCACTTTTTGGAACTAATGCAAAAATTTTGCTAATACTGAAAGGACCAAACCGCATAAAAATAATCTAAAAGCAACATTGACTGGAGGATGTATATTTTTAGTGAGCGTCTGTAAAATCCCTCAGTCTAGTGCTGCTCACTGGCTCACCTGTAAAGATTCAGCAGCTTTGATGAGAGACGTGAGTTGCTCCTGGCCGACGCTGATTTCCCCTCGGTACATGAAGTCCACGATGGCCTGGATCTCCCAGCCTCGCAAGTCTTTCAGAACTATCACAGGATGCTTACACGGAGTCTCGGAAAAAATTCTTTCAAAATATGGGCTGAAACATTTGGAAACCCATTTCAAGATACTTTTAAAGCAAAAGCTAGATGTGGTCATGTTAAAAATTAAATTATTATACTGAGCAGAGCCGTCCTTAGGAAATGCGAGGCCTGGAGCAAAATATTTTTGCGAGGCCATATTTAACGGAGATTGCTGGGGGGGCTGTGGGATATGGAACATACGACAGCATGTGTCCAAGTTATGTCTAGACGTTTTCCGACTGTCTATATATGTAATCAATCCATTGGACCTCTATATCTTACAAATTATTTGAGTTACAGAAATGAAACTTGGCATAACTGTTAATTACAGGGTCTCCCTGAACTCTACCCTCTAGCTCTCTACCCTCTCTACCCTCTTTTTCAGGTATTATTCCAGGACCAAAAACAAGCCAATATGATATTTAAAATTTAGTGATTTTAATACAAATAGTCACGCATATGAGCGGGTTGCCGCGCAAAAAGCGCGGTTGTGGCACCAGCTCAACAATGGAGTTCATACCAAAACTGCTCCCGGGGAAGCGGTCCGACCGTGACTAGCCTCAGTTATATCGCTCTATCTCGCTTATTCATGAACCAATTTTCATGACATCGTTGGATTTTTAATTAAATTGTACAAAAAACACATAAGAACATAAACTTTGCTACCTTATGTAGGTAGTTTTTATGTAATTTAAGGCTACATATTTTAATTGGCCACCATTTTTAAAACATGAATTATAAAAAGTTGATTAATTTTTCTAGCTCGGTCTTTACTTTAAAAAGCTGTGTACCGAATTTCAACTCATTACGTCAAACCGTTCTTAAATTAAAAATTATTCTTAAAAATACAAAATGGCGGCTCTATAAGTAACTATGGTGTTTTGGAATTTTTAAATGTGATATTTTGATTTTGGCTTGTCTTTGGTCCAGGAATAATATCTGAAAAGGAAGGTAGAGAGTTCAGAGGCACCTTGTATTAAGTCGCAAATGCAAGTGAATTTTTACATTTCCAACATTTACTGTTTAAAGTTTCAAGATGGCAATAATTAAAAATGTTCAAAGCTAAACATTTTTAAAAGCTGTAAATTTTCAAACTTTTGCAAACTTACAAAAAAATGCATGATTTAATTACCGGAGTAAAAATACTAAGATTGTTAAGATAAAACAATGGATAGTAGAGAAATTAAAATCTTATTTTGAGAAAACACAGCTAGATTTAATACATCAATAAAAAAAAATCACATACAGACAAACTGTTGAAAAACGGCTAGAGATAGGCAAAGTCGGTCATGCATGGTTGTGGCATCTGCAAGCATGGCTCGGCGGCCGCGAGGCTTGCTTGGTCCAGTCACCCCGCCCGCCGCGCCGGCCGCCGCTATCAAACGATGTTTTGCGGTTGCATCCTTTTGGTCGCTATTATTACGTACTAATAAGAATCGCGTTCGTATGTTTTTAAATCACAATTATTGAACATATTGCGCGGGTAATCAAACCGATATTTTAGGTACGTATCTGTTCATCATTATATAATTTTTATTCAACCTAAACGTTTATGCAACTAACTTTTTAGCGGGCAAGGCCTCGCGGCGCGGGGCCCTCCTCAGCGCGAGGCCTGGAGCGGCCGCTCCACTCGCTCCACCCTAAAGACAGCACTGATACTGAGAAGAACATTTTATGAATCAATCAATAAAATCACTATAAGATATTAAAATAAACACTGAGAAAAACTAGGTTTTTATCATCGACCAAGAGATGAGTTTAAATAAACGTTAGTAATAACAGGTAAACTTAAGTAAACTTAGGTGAGATCAAAACAAAGTGAGATGGATAGTAAATGATGAATTATAACTACACCAGTTGTTACGAGATATGTCATTGAGCCATGCAGAATAGGAGATAAGGACTGTGTTGCCATATTACACACATTATTTTTGACTGTTTACTTAAAATGTTTACATTGGGAAATTTATTTATATAAAACAGAAATGATCAATACTATTTAGCTTGTGGAGTAAAGCAAGTAATAAGTAGTTAAATATAGCTTGGATCTCATTCATTGGCTCAATTTCACACCTCTGCTTGGCACCCCTTTCCCTCTCCCCCTCAAGGGACATCCCTATAGTGGCGGCTGGTGTATATTTAAGTTAAGGTTCATCTTTTGAGGATAAATCAAAATATCTCCATAAAAATCACATCTATTTTGTGCATTAGGGGAAGGTCGGCTAGTATCGGACAGCGGATAGTATCGGACAAACGCTGTTTCCAGCTTTTGCCGCTAGAGACAGCACTGACCAGGACATCAGCAGAAGCACCAAGGAGAAAGACTATGTGAGCGCCATTATGCGTTTTGTACCTCAATAATCGTCTGCGCTGTGACATTCCTTTTTGTTTTCGTGACAATTTCTGTGCACGTACGTATGTTTGAGACATCAATGTGCTAAACTCAGTCAATACTTTTATGATTCAACACCACTATTTGATAGTAAAGAGGCTTTACTCTGTTATGTAGGTGAATGGTTATTTTAGTTTTGTAATTATGGAAGTGGTAGTCAAAATGGCGGACCATGTCAGTCGGGTAGTATCGGACAAGCTCCCGTCGGGTAGTATCGGACAGAATGGATAGGTTGTAAATTGTTGAAATAACTGTAAAAAACTAAACGTAATCAATAATTAACTCCCATTATTTATTTTTAGGTTTTCGAACATCATTAGAGAGAAAATTAACAAAATAAAAAGCGCAAAGATATACTTAAAAATATAAATAATGGACCAAGGCCTTCAAAGGAGGAAAATAATAAAGTTTTGAAAAAGGCAAAAGACATAAATGTAAAAAAAATACAAAAAGGTAATTACAGTTTGAAGAAAGAAGTAGGTCTGAAACACATTGCATTATTTGTGATGAGACATTTCAATAAGACTGGATACAATGTTCACATTGAAAGGGTTGGCCTCCCGAAAACTGTGCTCAGCTTGAGAACAGCCATCTCTATTATAAGTGTATGATATTTGTGTTGGGCACGAAGCAAAGAAGAAAAGACTTTAAATGGAAACACCAACAATGTTTTGAGCCAAGGTGATCTTAATTTTGTGACTTTGAAACTCAATTTCCTTTATTTAGACTTAAGGTTGTCAGCTAGAAAACTGATAGTAAAAACCAATTTTTTAATACTTATAGTTAAGTTTTTTATAGTGTTGAAACAATTTGTAACTATAAAAGTGTGTATTCAGACTGCAAGTGGTTTTATTTTAGCTACAAGTAGTTGTAGTTAACCCTGTCCGATACTACCCTCCAAAAATCAAATGGGCCCAAAAGTAAGGGTTAGAAAAAGTGTGGAAAAGTTATTCATTCATACAATAATTATTATATTCAATGTGTGGATAAATAACATTTCAAACTTTGATATTTTGCATAGTAAACTATCATTTCTTTTATCACTAATTAGAAAATCGGAAAAAAGCTTAAGTGTCCGATACTACCCGACCTTCCCCTACCCTCTTATAAGATAAAATAGAGTGCTTTAAATGTTGATAATATATGGTTTACGTAACTTGACATCACAGTTCCTTGATAGTGCAACTGGTGTTGACTATACTTTCGACTTCCATGAAGTCATTGTCAAAACTATAAGAATATTAAAACATTTTCCTGAATTTCGTCAAATTTTTTAATTTTACACACAACAAACACATTACAAAAATTTTTAACATTTAGTACAGTTCGCCGGCCGGCACAAGTCACTGAACTCAGTGTTTACACAAAATAATTCTTAAAATAAACTTTTTTTCAGCGACAAGTGCCGGCCGGCGAACTGTACTAAATTGAAAAAAAAATTCTTTATTGTTTTTGTTGTGTGTAAAATTAAAAAATTTGACGAAATTCAGGAAAATTTTTTTATATTCTTATAGTTTTGACAATGACTTCGTGGAAGTCGAAACTATAGTCAACACCAGTTGCACTATCAAGGAATTGTGACGTCAAGGTACGTAAACCATATTTTATTGATAACCAATTCCGAAAGGCTTCAACATGGATAAATTAAAATGTTGATATAAATGATAAAAAATTATTATAAATCGATAAGCAAACAGTAGAGAGATCTAATCTTCTCACCACTCAACCTCTCTTTGGATGACAGCTTTTGTAAAAGTAGTTCAAACAATCTGAGTTTGTTCCTAAAAACCGAAAAAGGTAACATTCTCTACCCTTTCCTTATCTGTTATCATTTGTGGCCCACCTGCATGCCGAGAGGACGACCTTGTGCGCCTTGAAGCTGGACTCCTCGCAGATGAGGGTCACATCCACCAGGGTCTCGCTCTGCAGCAGCGAGTCGAACGCAGTCAGAAGGTGGTTCTGGTGGTTGTTCCAGCGGAGGTTGTAGTGTGGCGACCCCATTTCATGTGCCTGAATATACAAAACCAATTATATTTCCATTGGTCCACGTTGTTGAACAAATTAATATACATACACTACACACATACACATACACAGTGTTGAAAAACACTGAACACCATGGACAAAAAGGATCAGTTCAATTACAAAACCAATGTGGTCAGGACAGAGAACAACATTATTTTGTATGGGCAAACAAATTAATAACATGTCTTGTTTCCTAGAAGCTTGGTTCATCTGTGGTTTGCCATGATAGGAGTTAGTTTTGTGACTGCTTTACAGAATGACTCTACTTTTATTTTCTATTTACACTGTGCTTGGTTTATAAAATTGGATGCTGCATCCTGGACCTCAATTGCTTTACATTTAAAAATACTAATTTGTGATTGAGAATGTCTATACAGGGTGTCCCTGAACTCTCTACTGTCCTTTTCAGGTATTATTCCTGGACCAAAGACAAGCCAAAATATCATATTTAAAATTTCCAAAAACTCCATAGTTACCCGTACAACCGCCATTTCTTATTTTTTTAAACAATAATTTCTAATTTAAGAACTGCTTGACGTAATAAGTTAAAATTTGGTGCACACTTTTTTAAGTAAATACCTATCTTGAAAAAATAATCAAAATTTTTATCATTCATATTTTTTTAATGGCGTCTGTTTAATATCTTTAACCTTTAATTCCATAAAAACTACATAAGGTAGAAAAATTCTTATTAATGAGGCAATGCACGATAAAAACTGACGCCGCCTGGCACCATATACAACTTACGCACAACAATCGGCTGTTTAAGTTGTTGCACCACTACAATCAGCTGATGATGAAATTACATTTTCCTCCACCTACTATCTAAAGCCGTATTTTACTCCTTGGAATAGAGTAGTAAAGTACTAATTTCTATCCCATGTGACTTAAATACTTAATCTTTCTACCTAGGGAAAACTCGAGTTTTTTCGTACCACGGGGCTAAAGTTAGTTACATAAGAATAACATTAAAAGAGAGATTAAAAAGAACATGAGCCACAGTCAGCTGTTACTTGTATTTGTTTCGTTACTCATTGTTGACTAATAGCAGCTGTAGCTGCTGCTCACCTGCTGACCATTCAGTCAGCAGTGGGTGAGCAGCATCTCTAGTATTAGAAATGGCCGTGGCAGTGTAGGTGTTTGTTTACATTTTGCTTGGGTAGGCTATCAACCTAAGAAGTCCAAAACATAAGTGTAAAACTTTTAACTAGGCTTAAATTATATTTTGTTTTTTTCGTGTTCTTCAAAATTGATATGGCCTACCTTGTGTGTTTTTTATGTTGATGTGACAGTTCCAGCTTGACGGAGCAAGGGATCATATGAAGGTAAAGTTAAATTATCTACGGTAGGCCTATTATGCCTAAATTTTATTCGTGTAGGTGGAGGAAAAATGTTGTGTGCATCAAGGGACTAAAGTACTTTTCTCCCTCAGGGAAATTGTCGCCCTCGGCTTCGCCTTCGGGCGACAACACTTTCCCTTCAGGGAGAAAACATTGTACTTTAGTCCCTAGAAGCACAAATAACTATTTTAAACTGTAATAACAGCCTTCCTGTATTCATACTCCTTGATATGTAAATTTGTAAAATCAAACGCAGTTGATACAAAAACAAATCAAACGCATGTAACAATATCTATCAAAAATAGAATCTTTAATCTATGATACACAGTTTAGTAGCAAGTTCAAAAGTTTCAAACTTTTTTTTAAATTTGAATACAAATGTTTACTCAAAAGTACTGTTAGTTACATCCTTGTTTATTATTCCTGCCGAACTGTCAAAAACCGACAATCATTGTTACAATTTCCTGCTGCTTTGTAAAGCTGATTTACCTGGCCATTGTTGAGCATCAAGTTTGATTGTTAGACATTGTTTAATCATTACTATTAGCGTTAATATTTTTATCCACTGTTAGCGTGCATAGTGTACATTTTAATGTTTAATGGTTAGTTACACTTTTGAAGAGTACTGTGATATTCATTTTTACTATGGTGCTGCATTTGGAAATCACAATGAAGCAAGGAGGTTGTATGCTGAACAATTTACAGATAGACCATGCCCCAGTGCGAAAACATGTGTTGCTGTACACAATTGTCTCTGTGAAACTGGAATGCTTGATGTGAGTATGGTAGATACTGGCGTTAGGAGATCACTCGGCACCGTTGAATTTGACGAGCTTGTACTGAAAGATTTACAGAAAACCCTAGCACCAGCACAAGATTGGTGGGTGGTATGGAGGGTTCTCCATATCATGAAGGTAGGGCTGTATCCATTTCACCTGCAAATGGTACACACCCTGGAACCTCGTGATTACCAAAGTCGGGTAAATTGTTCTCCGATGGTTTCTACAGAAACTGAGATAAACTCAGATTTTTAAAATGATGGGCTTTTTACAGATGAGGCAAGCTTTAATAGAAATGGGATATTCAACTCTAGGAACAGCGAACAGCCATGTATGGGCTTCGAAAGATCCCCACGAAATTGTTGCATCCGAGCATCAAGAACTTATTTCCATAAGTATTTGCATGGAGTAATCGGTGATGATTTATTTGAGTCTTACGTTCTGCCAAACAGACTGAGTTTGCCTTTATACCTCATATTTTTAAGGGATATACTCCCTGAGCTCTTAGAAAATGTTTCTTTTGAACAAAGAGAACTAATATGGTTTCAACACAACGGAGCTCCCGCTCAGTTTGGTGATATCGTCAGAGATCATTTGAACATAAAATTCAATTATCAATATATTGGCCGCGGAGGACTAATGCCATGGCCTGTGAGATCCCCAGATTTAACGCACTTAGATTTTTATGTTTCGGGCAGTATGAAAGAGCTGGTATATTCTACGACTGTAGATAATAAAATCAACCTGGTTGGTAGGATTATGGAAGCTACTGCTACAATTAAAGAAAAAAATTAATTTGATAAAGCTAGACAATCAATGGTGGACCGCTTTACATTGTGCGCTAGAATTGACAAAAATGCCAACAACTCAATTTTAACCCTTTTGAAACCCCATAAAATTCTTTTTCCATGGTCTGATCATGCTGGTTTTAAAATTTAACTTGATGAATGCCTCACCTCTGTACCAAATTTCATCAAAATCGGAGGTGTCGTTTAAAAGTGATTGTATACAAGAATACACACACATACACACATGTATATTATGGATATCTGAATTTGAACAAACAGTGTTTTTGGCATCTGGGAATCTCAAAAAAAGTAACATGATTCCGGGCTTAGATGTTGCCGTATTCCCTATAGGGAAATTCGCTAAAATGATGTTTAGAATTGGTTTGATCCCCCAAACATTTCTAAAACACTACAATATGTAAAAAATTGAGGGGTCGATTCAAAATGAGAAGTTGAATTACTGTATGAGAGTGCAGTTTTTAGCACTTTTCAATTCCTTGCATTGTATAATAGTTTTATATATGGAAAAATTCAACTAGCTAACTTTAAATAATAATAATTTGAGGCAAATTATAAAAATGTAGTCTAACACAAAAATATTAATAAAAAATCTGAGATAAATTTTATGTAGCATACACTGGCATCAGCATTATTATTTAGCAAATTTGCCTGTAAGAAATTTAATTTTCAGACGAGGTTCAACAAAATGGCAACAAAGTAGTTAGCCGTGGAGCGTGGAGCCATGTTAGTGAATTGTTAAGAACCGGCCTCAAGCACTTGTTCCGCTGGTACTCTACCTGGCCACTTAAAACATTGGATAAAACTGGGACAGCCAGCGCGACCGAGAGAGAAACTGAAAAGGGCTGCTACACAGTTTGCAATGGAAATGGATTTTACATCGATCTTACACTTGTATTTCTTTTTGTCAAGTCTCTCGAATATAAAATATTCTAAACTTAATGCATGCTAAAACATTTCAACTTTTCTATTTCAATAAAACATTCAACATTCATTGTATGTTGAAAGAGATTCTTTGTTTGAGGAAAGTGAACTGCATATAGGGTGGTCGGTTGAGGACCACTTAACAGGAGTTGTGCTATTACATCGACCAAGCAGTGTTAAATGTATTTACTCTTATTGAATTGGATCAAGGATTTTTTTCTTAATATTTTTTTTAACATGTTATTTTTATATGTTTTTTTCAAGATATTAATTATAATTAATATCCCAGTTTTAAACCCAGTTTAAATCAATATTAAATAAATGGCCAACTTTGGCTTACAATTAAATTTAAGGTTAAACTGACTTGTAGAAAGCGACCATTAAATTGTTTGTTTTACTTTAGTCTATAATACCTTTTATTTTTACTCAAAGCTGTTCTGAGAACAACTTTAAATGAAAATTAAATATAGTTAAAAAATTAGCCACCTCAACTTACTTTATTCGGAATCTTAGGCGAAAAGTAGTGAAATTCTATAAAACTGAAATTGTAAATTTACCTTTCAAGAGGGCCTTCCTTTTCAGTTAAACTCTTCAGTAAATGGCCCCAAACGGTCAGCTAGCTGTTACCCGAAATCCTCATAAACGAACACAAGTTGCAGAAAGCCCTAACGACCGGTGACTTCTCAGAACTAACGAAACGCTCATAGAAATAATCAGGGAACGGCGGCACTCGTCTGAGTGAGTGAATATTCGTAATTTGACGCCGGTTTCTGGTTGAGAGCGCGAAAAAGGTGTCGGGGCCGCGGCGCCGAGCTCGCGGGGCATAATTGCGGCGGGCTCAATGCCGCAGTTTTGGCGAATCATACACATCGGCGGGCCCGTTGGAAATGTCGAAATTTCAATTAAAAATACAGTGGTTCTAACAGAGTCGCATAATAGGCGCCCGCGTTTTGAGCGCTCTAATTACTGTGTACAAAGATCGTATACTCTATGCGGTGCCACCGTGCTCTATGGTCTATATACGCGGCTTTTGTCCCCGTACCGATCATTTCGGAGCACACGTGGTAGAATTAATTAATGGAAAGTTACACTTCGGGGGCGTCCTCCACACCGCTGCTGTGACGGGATAATAATTAGACATTCGTAGTTGGGGAATATGAAAAATTAATCCGGAGTGGAGAAAATTTAATCACTGGAGGGTTCTAGTTTAATTGTAGTTCTAAGCTGACTTCTAATTTAAAATAAATCTACAACAATGATAAATACAATGAGTTGTATAAATCACTTTAACCACGACCAGTTAAATATAAAAAATAATTCGCTTGTTGTATAGTCTTTTTTTTTAAATTCCATTTCATATTAATCGATACAAAATATAAAATAACTTTCAATACTTGTTACATGATAAATAAAACAGTAATTTTGCTTCTCACGCAAAATTATACGGTTTGTTTTACCTATAAGATTTGATTTATCTACGACATTCCCTTATGCCATCTTTATTACCATTACTACTGTTGTATAATCTCTATAAAAATTTTCAGGCACACAACCATGAACATTTCTTTCCCCTTGAATAATTCACTGTGTAAGGCGATATCGTCAATGCTATACGATTTACGTTTCAACACCATATTTTGCAGCCAAAACGTCAGAATAGGTACATGGAACTACAAGTTAGAAATCCTATTGGATTTACAACCTACGGGCCTATATCAAACCTGACTGGCGAAGTTCGTGATGGAAAAAGACGTACAGTTTCGTGCCGCCCCGTCGACGCCCCACAGTAAACACACCATGTAATGGGCCAGCGCATTCCTACCTGATTATTTTCACCACTGATTTGTCTTTTCAGAGATATTTATCTTTTTATTTACAGCTGATTTGTGTCGGCCTTTTGCAGCATCGTTTGGTCTATCTGATTTCCCCGGAAACAGCTTTATCGCCGGAAGCACGCACACGTTGTCGGGAAAAGATCGACGAATTTTGCGGCGCTAACGAAGGACCACATTAAATTTGTAAGGGTAGGATATTTTCTAGGTTATTCAGAACATGTAAAATTATTGTTTTAATAGCTATTTTGTATTTAATACGGCAAGCAATTATTAGGAAGTTCTCAGGTGGCCATTTTACGTTGTGATATAGGCATAGACTTGTTAAGATATTACTTACGCTCATTTTAAACTATGACACTTAATATTTACTAAATTTATACTTTCACATGTCTTTTGCCTTTTTGCTTTCATCTTTTTGATGAAATGACCGTTTTGACAACAGAGTAGCTAGCAATGAAGAGTGAAGGGGCCACCGCGCGTGTCGCGAGAAACGTGCCGTAACCTATGACTGTATTTTTTATAGAGTTATTTTAAAAACTATTCCTAAATTATTTTCTATGTAAGATTAGTATGTAAGATCATGAGAAATTAGCGATTTTATGTTCTCGCTTTTGTTTTTGAAAAAGTTTTTACCATCCATTCCCCTTACAATACTGTACTCCATTGTGACTCAAGGCGACTTGATACAGCAAATTGGTAGTAGCAACCGATGTTCCTTTTTATCTTATTTATAAAAGTGATTGGTTTAGCTAGTGTAGCCTGTTATAATAAAATATTCATCCTTATCACCGGTATATTTGTTTCTGTAACGTGTGTAACTGTATAACTTTAGCTTTATGACTTAACACAAGTAAGTTGAAGAAGTCTGAGTTGATGGAACGCGTCGCAGAAACTACGGAATAAAGGAATAAGTTACTAAATACAAACTTAAAAATTATAGCATGTATTTAGGGAAAAAATTAATTAAAGCTATCCGGAATTGGTAAATGAAGTCCTGGAGAAATTGATTAGTTTTATTGTAGAAAAGTAAATATTACACCTTCATTTCAACTTAATTATTAATTTAAATGAGTATAACAGATCTTAACCATGGTTACACCATATTTAAGATTAACATAAGTGATATTTCACCACTTTATAAATATTTCAAAACGCACGTTGCCAATTCAATTGGTGCCGGGATTCTATATAGAGCAGCCCACAAGATGTTGAAGGGCCCAGTTGTAGGTACAACGGTTTACTAGCGACTGGCGTGCGTGTATCCAAAGAATTAAACCAGCTGAGGTTTTGCATGTCTTGGCTCTAGAATAAAGTTACTTCAATAATTATAAAATCAATACCGGCTAGAGCAATTACTAGCTGTGTTGTGCCCATGCAACCCTCCCCCCCCCCCTGCCCGGCCATGCCAGTACATTGTTGTACTTGGCGCTTACGTCACTAGGCAAACAGCTGTTCTTATTGATTGTTTTTATTGTTGAGAGGATCGCCTGCATGAAGTGGAGAAATGTGTTTTGTTCGTCGTTGTGGGGTTTTTTGCCGGTTCATGAGCATCATAATTATATGGTTTAGTGAATGTTTCGGCACAGGTTGTTATTGTTGTCGTCATTGTATTTCCTCTGCCTACGATTTTTCTTATTCTATGTAAATATTACTAAATGTGCATCGGTGTGTTAAAACTAAAACAAAGATAATTTCTAACAATAAAGGCGATAAACGGAGGCATATAATATCCAAATGAAATGCGCGCCTGGAACGCTATTATTTGTAATATTTTCACACGTTTTATTTATTATTTTCTCGTAAGCAACAGGTATTTTTTGTTTTAAAAAATTAAATTTTAATCAAAGGTTTAGTGATTTTTTGTCACAATATTTCAGATCAATTTATTCACAAGTCGGTTATAACCACTAGAAATAATGTACAGGTAAAATTTTATTTTCATCTTAAATTGGCCTTCATTTTTCATCGTGCGCACATTAGTTTGTTATATCTAATGTGTGGATTTCGCTCTTTTTCTAGTGTTTTATCACTAGTTTCGATAATTGTATAGCTCTCATGATTATTTAGTCGGTATCTTTAAAATGAGATAGCACTTATTAATGGGGGTTTTCATTGAACACAATTTCAGAGCTCCTATAAAAATATCCCACTTTGTGGTTTTAGTAAAAAATGGTGGTCTACCAAAAACTTACTTCCTATAAAATGCACGATGACTTCTCATTGAATAAAACGTAATAAACTTATACTATGTTTAAAAATTTGAGTTTTTTTTTGTTTGTCTCTAATTATTTTGTAGGAATACGCGAAATACATATATCAACCAAGAGATATTTCTTGACGATTATTTATAAAATAGTAATAATCCTATAAAGTTTGGTAATTTTAGTGATCCACGCCAAATCTATATAAAAAATAAATAAATAATAAATACGAAGAGATAATGCTTTAATATTTTAAAATTAATATTATTAACATGATTAAAATTCTTGATATTGCGTCTAGAAGCAATAAGATTGCAATATTGGTGAAGTTTTCCCATGTTTTTCCCAATTCTTTCTTGATGCTAAACCATTGTTGTCCTGTTAAAGAAGAACAATACTAAAACGAAACACAATTGATTACATATTGTGTAATGGATAATATTCCCGCTGGATATTTAGTCCCTTTTACCTTCGCATTAGTGAAGAAGTGAAGTTTAATACAAGCCATAAAGGTTTTTGAGGCGACGATTAGACACCTTTTACTCACTCCATAATATTAACGTTAAAATTAGAAAAAAAACTAATAAAACCTTTATTGCCATTGTCACGATATGCTTTCATCGGCGCTTAACCTCTCGTTCTTACAGGCCGATGTTTTTACTAGCTGTGAAATTTCTTCTAAATGAAATATATATTTGAAATGAAACACGACTGATACCACTATGGACTTGACCTGAATCCGCAGTATAAACGTTGTAATGAAAAAATCTACGTACACATTTTATTTATTTTATTGTAATTTTTATTTTTATGTAATAAATTAATTTTGTTTTAGCCTTTTTGAACTATTTGACTGAAATAAATAACAAAAACCTAAATAACTCAAATTTTTTTTAGAAACATTGCCATCTTTCAACAAATCATGCAGATAAAGTGTCACATGTTGATTAAAAACGAATATAAAATCATAATTTCAAACAGAGCTTGGTAGTAAAAAATATAGTTGAATGGGTTAAAAAAGCACCAGTTTCAATAATTCAATGTACACCCCAATTACGCTTATTGGATTTTACATAAATCACCTGAGCCGTGTGTTTTCTAAAGCCCAGAAAACAATATAAAACCCATATGGATTACACGGGGGGGGGGGATACAAAGTTGTGCGCTGCGTATTAGTGCATTCAACACACATTCATGTACCAGGCGAGTATTCTTTCCTCGCGACAGTCTTGTATGGTGGGGTGTGGGGGGGGGGGGGGGCGAGCGCCATCAGGGATGTGGGCTTTCATACTTTGAGTGTAGACAAAGCAGGCTTGTCATTACTGCGCCACTTGTCTTTATGTGTGTTTCTCTGAGTGTGCTTAACACGACAATGCGGAATCAGCCGGGGGCCGCTGCTGATTCATGCCACTGCCGCTGCTGCGTCGTCTGTCAACGCGGCGCGACGTGACGTCACTTTGACAGGCTTTGATTTTGGAGTTTTACCCTTTCATTACTTGGATACAATTGTGATAAGCTGTGAATAACCTTCCAATTTAAATTTTAGTTTGCACTCAATAAAGGGCAATTAAGTTGTAAGTATTTGCTGGCAACATGAAAAAACAAAACTCCACATATTACATTCGTGGTTAAGAATACCACCTCCAATTAACCTCTGAAAATTCCAGATATTATAAGGCTAAAACTCTATTAAGCTTAAAAGTTCTGCGGGTTTCCTGAAGTAGAAAACGTTATTGGACCAACCATCTTCTCTCATGATTACAAAAGTTATTACTGTTTTATAAACAATCATTGAAGAAAGTGTCATTGTTCTTTGCCAACAACGTAAGGGAGTTTGAAAGAACAAATAATGATGGGTGCGAATACGGCCCTACTGCAAGTGTTGTGGTGGTTTACCTGAGGAACAGATCCACCGGAGGTGAGGGCGAGCGAGGAGGGCGGCAGACTCGGGCATGCAGGGCTATCACAGTCTGGGGGCGGCGGCCGGAGTGCCTGTAACATCAGCACAACATTAGCACGACATCAGCACCTGAGGAACAGATCCACCGGAGGTGAGGGCGCGCGAGGAGGGCGGCAGACTCGGGCATGCAGGGCTATCACAGTCTGGGGGCGGCTGCCGGAGTGTCTGCAACATCAGTACATCATTAGCACAACATCAGCACCTGAGGAACAGATCCACCGGAGGTGAGGGCGAGCGAGGAGGGTGGCAGCCTCGGGCATGCAGGGCTATCACAGTCTGGGGGCGGCTGCCGGAGTGTCTGCAACATCAGTACATCATTAGCACAACATCAGCACCTGAGGAACAGATCCACCGGAGGTGAGGGCGAGTGAGGAGGGCGGCAGCCTCGGGCATGCAGGGCTATCACAGTCTGGGGGCGGCGGCCGGAGTGTCTATAATAACATAGCATACTCTTTAAGTTCTTGCAATATCAGCTATTGATAGGTACGGGTCGCCCGCAAAAGAAGGAGGACCACCATGAGGAACGAAAACGGAAAAAACATATGAGCTAACATTTGGTAAGTAATAACACTTACTGCAAGATAATACTTCTAAAACATGTTTATCATTTAAAAAACTTTATCGTAATAATCAATAATATTTAATATATTAAATAAGAAACCTTTTTTGTAGGTTTACAAACTTCATAGGTTAGAGCGGTTGGCTTGAAACATCATACAAAATATTAAATAAAATATGTAGCCTACAGGTAAAATGATATATTCTTTTTTTATAATTAAAACAGCAAGTGATTTATTCGTTGGCGTACCCAGATGCCGCCGCAGTGCGCGGAGTGGCGGGACGGGGAAGAGGAGGTGCGGAGAAAAGAAAGCAATTAACAAGGAATCAATGACGAGGTGGTGACATTCGCGGCCGGCTGGTCCTACAGACATTGAGCCTAATGGACCAGTGTTTCCGCCGCGGGGCCTTGTCCTACAGTCCCCAGTCCTACGGTTCTATAGTCAGTCGTACAGTCGTAGTCCTACGACCATGGAAACCTTATCCATCCATTCCGAAAATGTGAAAAGGAATCTATGACTCTTGAATTATGAATACTCTATGTCTATTCGGGTTTTCAATCCGATACGAGTATAAATAAAGATCATCGATGTACAAAATAACATGACGTTAGTTAAACAGTTTTTTCTAAGACACATATCCTTTAAATTTTTACATGCTAACCGTAAAGAAGCAAGCGTTCATGGCTGGTAAAAGAATGTCAAATAACCAACCAAAACCAGATGGGTTCCAAATCCAATATATAGAGGTATAGAAACTAGATAGTGAGTACTGTAGTAGTATTTCTTAGATAGTAGAAGGTAGGAAGTAACGATACGTCTGATGAGTAATCGTAATTGTAATTTGTAACACTTTTTGTAAATGTTTTAATTTTTTCTTATAGATTTTTGACTCAGGGAATCCAGTAAACTTTAAAAACACCAAGAAATCTTTTTCAAAAGTGGTATAAATTATACTACTCGTTAAATTGAAATATTAGTTTAATAAAATTGATGGATTATAACAAACACTTTAAAAAAACAAACAATTTTCTTCAATGATTATTGCAATTTAGTGTAGTTAGTAAAAATTTTCATCGTTAATAATAGTATAAACCGTGCAATATTAAACGGATTTAAAATTATGATAGGTTAAAATCTTAGTCTCAATATCGGCTACTAAAATGCATACTTTCACCATGCAAAAAAGAAACGGCACTGTTCGTTGTTCGTGTTTAATTTTTATCAAGATTCCCTTATCTAATTATATGACAGCATGGTCATTCTCACAGACAGATACACCGTGGGTATTATCTTCTGTGCATTTACCTTAAAGGAAAGTTACTTCAAAATAGTGTGGTAAGCAGCAAATTGAGCACTGAATGCACACAAGTAATCCACATCCTAAAAGAGTCAGCAGCGGTCATGTTCGGAACTGCCAAAGGATTTTACTCGACATTTTCCGAACAACCATTCTGAGTGAGATTAGTTTCATTTTAGGTCTGAAAGCGGGCTAATGGTTTCTTCAGCTTTTGAATGCGGTCTTCTATAAATTGGGAGAAATTACATTTAAATAGCATGGATGGATGGTTCTCTACATAAAGACATAAAAGGCGAACGATCATGTGTAACGTGCAACTTATAAATGAGACATTAGTTAGGGCTTATGAGCACGTTGAGTGCAATATTTGACATTTAAATACTGAAAGTACGTTTTTTCCTATCTACGCCAGTGGCATTTTTTGACGTTTTGTTGTGGAACGGTCATAACCCCAGTCTTGTTAGTATCTAACATCGACCTGTTGTTAGAAAGCATCATTAATTAATAGCACAATGACAAATGGCAACTGGGTCCGGAATCGATCCTTTAAAAAGCTACGAACTTTCCTCAGGATCGAACCGGCAACCTTTGGATCCAAAGCCGAGCTCTATAACAACTCAGCCAGTTAATATAGTAAACATATTATGTTTACTATATTTTTTCATAGAAACAATAAATTGTTTAATGTTCACAAATACGGCAGAACTATTCTTCCAGATTATGTTATTTAATTATAAATATTGTCATATCTATAAGTCATTTGATAATTATTTATTATTAAAAATTAATTAGTAATGTTCTATCATCAATGTTAATAAAAAATATAAAACTCACAAAATATAAAAACACAAAAAATTACGGAATTATTTCATTAAGAAATTAAATGTTACTAGGAATGATATTTGTTTTCCAATGTTCTTTTTCACAAATCCATTGCGAAGGATTGACTATCCTAACGACAAATAAGGACAAAAATATGAAAAAAGGACCATAAAACGAAAGAAGTGCTCCTGCGGGACGAAAACGCGCCAAGTTTCACTTCATTATAATAAAGCTCCCATGCGAACATTAAATATATGGCTGGGTGAGGCACGGCCATCACTCGCTGAATCGCAGGTGCTTTGTTACACCTTTATTGTTTTTTACTTTCGGCTTGGCATATTTTAAGCACTAGATATTTTATACTGTCTGGAAGACGATAGAATTAATAGCTATGCGTTCTCCTGGATTTATTAAAGCTAGAATTTAGTTTAAAACTATCCAGAATCGTAATATAAAAGAGATTTAGAGGATTTTATTTTACGATTGTTACAATAATTTTTTTATTATTGGAGTAATAATGTCCACTTCACTATAAAACTGATTAGCCCTCATTATTAATCAAAAATACCCGTTTCTTTTCTAATGATGGGCTTTTCAAAACAGAGGAGGAGATATATGCCGTGTTCTTAACATTCAAACTTTTCATGGTATAACTTCTTTATAAACATAGAAGTAAATATAGTGATATTAAAGTTAGTTTTACTATGCTTTATTGCATTTTATATGAACCATTCGTGTGGCCTGGCATGAAATAACATACTTGTCAACGCAAATCATTTACATTCTCATCCATTGGACAAAGGGTTTGGTGGTATGGAAGATATGGCTTGCGTTATGCAAACCCTGACTTCTTGAAGTGAAGAATGATAAAATGAAACATAAACCCTATCTGTCATGAACTTTAAATTTTTTTCATATTGAAACGAACTGTATAAATAGTAAAGTCGTAAAGTCTTAATGTTGAGTATTTACCGTTAGTTGAAGATCAAAATGTTAGATTTTTCAGAATTCTAAGGTTCCGATCTGTAGAGTATGCTCTTTCGGCTTATAAATCTCCCAACATAAGTTGACGAATGGCCAAAAACAGTTTTGATTGGCTAGGTAAAGGAAAGGGGGTTCTTTTCTAAAAACATCGAGCTTACATATTAATTTTCATGGACAGCTTATTATCCAATAATTTTAACTGAATAGTAGTGCAAAGAGGCGTGTTTAAAAACTATATTCACTGTCGTGTGATCTTCTGCGGCGTACAAGAAGTACAAGTGACATATGATAGGTAACGTATTAAACTCTCCTAAACTAAGGATGAAACATTTTTACTTACGGGTTTATGTCGTGGTAAATTGTATTTACAGCACTGAAAATTGAAAATTCAGTTGAATAATTACAACATCGATTGTAACGCATGGCCCGGCGTACACGAACCTTCCAAATTTTTGTATCAAACAGAATGCATTGGATAAGAAGTCTATTCACGTTAGTGTACATAGTCAATGCTTATAGCATATAGAACATACAGATATGACTAATTAAATTTCCTTTTATATAGTGGTGTAGAGGTTTGGGTTATTTAATGCATATTTTATGCTTTATTGTGGGTATTGTGCATTAATTTATTTTTTTGTACATTCCTTGAATAATCTTTTGGCTTCCGGTGAATGGATCATTCATAGTTTCCAAAAAATGAATTACAGAGGAAGACTTCTTACACTGCGTTTTCAGGGTACGAGCCAAGATATCAGCACGAGAGGATGAAAATATTTCTTAACCTTGTCCCGGATCCATATCGTCGATTCCTCCAAAGTTTAAAAACGCCTTGAGGCACAGTGACTTTATAAATCAAATCAATGGTAGATTATTAATGATAGGAAATTATTATAAAATTATCGTTTAAAATAAAACAAACTAAATAAATAGCTGCAATTCTTCATCCTTCAAACTCAAACAGTATAGGTACACGAAGTAATACCTCTACTCTTCCATACAGTAGTAGTTCGCGTTAGGGGAGTGACTTCAACGAACCGACTATAATTATTATATATTTTGCCCATGAGAAACACTTGAGCGTGTATGGAAGCAAATTGACTTTACCAAACTACTGTAACAGCCACATTCAAACTTCTCTGGACAGTGTAGAGAACGATAATCCTACGTTGCCGGTGTACATGTACAAGATAGATATTTAAATTTCGATATTATACTCAACCATAATTGATTTTGTGTAACGATGCCTTTGCGTTATGCAAATTAGAGAGTTTATGAGTCGTAGAGAGTTGAAGTACGATTCGAACATATTGTAGATCTACTTAACTAAAAGGATATGCATTGTTAATGACGACAGATCTTAAGCTCCTGCGTCATGTAGAAAACGCTTAGTGTTCTACGACATTCAATTATCCCCTGCCATTAGACCTATAAGAAAAAGATAAATCATGTACTTTACCTGATGATTTTTCTTGAGCTAGTCATTACACTGCATGATATATTGCCAACTAAACATTGCCTACTGAAAGTAACACCCGCCATCCAAACACCGCCGTTCAGTAGCGGCAGCAGGCTCACTCCAGCTCTACAGCGTGGGTGATGGGGGAGGGGGACGGAGGTCTCCTTGTGCCCGTTCCGTGGACATCACCGATTCGCCACATCCAATAGCGCTAATTGCCCGCTATATTTAGGCACCAGCCTTCCTCTTCTTCTCTCTGTTTTTCCCGCCCCCGGGCCGAATGCGACTTCCGGGAACAATCGCTCCCGTGTGGCGAGGAAAATTTCTAAACATGCATTTAAAAGGTCAACCACAGCGGTCAGACCCGGGCGCCGCCCCGACCGATGCTTTGTTTGCGGTCGAACCCCGGACCCTGGCCACTTACGTAGGGGAATAATTTGGCAGATCACTGTGGGAAATATGATAGAAATATTGTTTTCCTACCACTGCATAGAAATAATCACATTTCCACACCTGTAGACCCTACGCAAAACAGTTCATTTCCGGTTTCCGTTTCTTTTCCGCTCTAGAGCGGCAATGTTCTTTACCGCACGCTAAATCAAACAGTAATTTAAAGTCAGCTGTTATTACAAACCATGCCACACAGCTGTCAATCATTATTGTCGTTTAGTAAGTGCTTCCTTTTTAGTTTGAGGTTATGTTTGATAGTTAACAGTGTTTTCCAACAGAAACAAATAAAAAATCATCTAAATGGCATTTTGTATACAATAAAACATTAAATGTGTTGCAATTATGTTGGCAGGAAAAATCGTGTGTGTATTACGAGCGCAAATAGTCATTGCCGCTCATCTACATTTCTCCAGCGGCAATGACGTACTTTACGCTCTTAATACACAAATAGCTATTTCAACCCTGTGGATATTTTCTGGCGGGTTCAAAAATTAAAGATAAAACAATTGTTTTTGGTAATCGAAAAAGAAAGTGTCGCAAGATTCTTCAGTATTTTTATTCTGTGTGTTTTTGTCCAAGGCGTTTTACGAAATAATGGAGCGTAAAAAAATATGTTCGGCCTGGAATCCATAAATAATTTATAATCGATAGATAGCCTTTCAACAAACTTGAAGTCCTTTGAAATGTTTTTATTTGAACAAACTACAAGGCATTCGTACTTACAGCATTATCAAAGAAACAGAAGACATGTTTTAGAAAGTTATGTTTGCAAAACGTTGTTATAATTAATTTCTTCGGTAACCGAACTTAATCTCAGATATTTCGGAGAAACCTTTTAGCTAAACACACTTAAGGCAAGAGACCGTGCACAGAAGCTTTACAGGAGCAATCCATATCACTTAAGCACCTTCCATATTACATACCTTAATACATGCCGTATTACTTAGCAGTGGTCACCTTCTGGCCTCCCTCCCCACCCCCTTCATCCCACCCCCCCCCCCCTCACACCGTCTTATAAGTTCATTTATGGGGAAGGAGACGAAATCGTTGAGAGTAGGCCTACAATCTGTCTTGTTTTTGTATTTGGAAGATAAGGTTGGAAATGCATTTTATTTCGTTAATTTTTATGGAATATTTAGTTAATTAAAGGAGAAGGTTGATTTTAAGGATACTTTCAGGTCCGAAACAATCGAATAAACAAGTAGAAATTTCAACAAAAGCTTTATTTTTGCATCTCACAGTGGGTTTAGAAATAACTGGTCTACTTGTTGCTCGGATTCAAGAAATTTATTGTAATAAAATACAAAAGTAACATTTAAGTAACATTTGATTTATAGTTCTAAATTAACGACATCCGACCAATCCAATATTGTGAGTAGCAGTATCACAAAAACCTACACGTATGTCCAGCAATACATTAACAGATTTTTAAAACGTTCAACCCAAACCCAATGTAAATATGGGAAATGTTCAAATTTAATTAGCAGCTTAAGTTTATGTCAGATTTTCATCAATTATCAGCGGAAACAACTACAGACCAAACCCTGTCCAACGTCAGGAAAAAATTTAATATCGGTTGAAAATTGTAGGAGGAGTTCTCAACTAAAAAAAACCCTTAGCGTATTAAATAAGTATTGATTTACTATTCTTTTATTTACTTTACAACATTCTATAAAATAAAACTTCAAAGCATAATATCAAACACACGTTTCTTCGCCTTATCCATAGCATTGATCGTATCTAGGCAGCGCAACACCTAAAACAAACACTTCCTCCGGGCTGAACGTATACCGAACAAACTGTATCGATCATCGCAGGTATTTAATGACGGACCCTACAATTTACCCGGTCCGCCGACGAAGGGTTGTGTGTACCTTGTGGCAGGGGTGTTGCCGGTAAGGGTTGGCGTTCGTGAGAACAGCACGCCTGCGATCGCCTGACACATGTGCTCCTACTGCCTATTACGGTTTATTTATGCATTTATTGATTGGCCAAATTACAGCTGGCAAGCCGCCGCGGAACGCCCTCATATAATATAAAACAGCTCTCCTCTGTGGCTAAAACCAAAGCTTGTGAGAAGTTTTCACAAGTAGGTACTGTATGGGTTTTGGTCAATCGACGGAAATCTTTAGAAAACCAATCGTGTGAGAAGGGATCAAGTTGTGGTATCTTAAAATGATTGTTAAGATACTACTCTATTAAGAATCAGTAAAAGTTTATGATCAATTCCTTAATCTTTATAGAAAAAAGTAATACTTTTTCATTACATGAAGACTATCATTGCACAGTATTTGGACATTATTGTTAGGGATATAAGTTTCTGGCTCGATTTCTAGTTGGCAATTGGGTAATAGATTAAAGTTTTATTAAAATTTTAGGGCCGTTTGCACCAATTTAGTTTAAACCTGATCTTCAGTTTAAACCTAAGTTTAACCTAAAAGTCAGTTGCACATGCATAGTTTAAACTTACACCTCCAGCTGATTTTAACTAAATTAATCTAGATTAAATTTAATCCGGTTTATCATTTATTGGTGCAAATGGCCCTTAATCTCTTGACTATTCAAGTATATGCCTAATAAAACAAATATTCATGAAATAATCTAGACGTAAGTAATATTTTCGTCAGATCTTGATATTTTTACATAAAACATGATTGCAACCTTACTACCAACCGGAGTGACAAAGGGAGTGAATATGAGGCACTCATTACACAAGTAACTGCAAAGAAGTGACTGAGGCTGCGGGAGTAAGAGGGAACGAGACTATACGTGCTTCTCTCTTTGTCCATTGTTGAAGCTTGATACATCACCGCTCATGTTAATTATGTTACACAAGAGTCCTTTACAATCGAGCATTGGAAGTGATTCCTTTTCTGAAAACTCAAATTGATTTCATTTTCTATATGTTCGACTCTATTCATTCTATATGTTTAATTGTTTCATTGATGGCTTAAGACTCGTTAAAATTAAGGAAGCATAAGAAACGTTCATAGCAGGTGAGTTGGATATTAATTTGTAGGCTTAAATAAAAGTAAGTCTTCCGATGCCACTCGATAAATTTACACGTATACATGTATGCAAATCATAAAAGCATTTTGATCGTGATAAAGGCACTATTTGGTTCGAGAAACGCCTGGTTTGTTAACATGAAAGCGTTTGTATTGGTTTTATTTTAAAACTAGAGTCGAATGATCCCAATGAGTGAACATTATATATTAATGACAACTTAAAGTGTGCAAGTCAACAAATTGCTGGTATTCTGTGATTCTGTGAATGGAATTTCTTTAGAAAAATTGTGCATTTAACAGATTGAAGAATGATAGGAAGGAGTTCAAATCAAATATGTTTGCCCCACAGACTAAAGGAAAAAAACAGCTTTTCTAAAACGTTACAACCAAATGAGAAACAACATTAAAAATACAAAGCATGTTGATTAAAAAAGGCTATTTTGTTTACACGAAAACAAGTATTTTGATAGGGAGAGCCGAATATTGACAGTGTTTGAAGATCTACTTTAAGACGTTGAGTTAAAATAACAAAATTTGACAAGACCGATTTATTCATATACCGAATATAAAATTATTCATATTCAACTTATGGACAAGCAAGACATTAAAATGGGGATGATGAACACTTTTAAAAGTGGGTTAGCCATTAAATGGGTTTTGCCATTCGTCACTTTTTTTCTAATTGACGTTTGACAATGTATACAAAATTAAGCATTTATAATGAGTGTTTCAATAGTAAATAACTGTAAACAGTGTTTGGATTGGTCTATGCAAACAAAAAAACATTGATCAAATCAGTATTGATTGGTCTATGAGTAAAAATTTAATCTTCCGGAAACTTTCGTAGTTTCTATATACTGGTCAATATACAATTTAATCTTTGTGGTTTAGAGCTTTTGCCCCTATAAAGCCTCTAGTCCATATCTATATATGTGTGGTGTATATATATTTTTTATTGGAACTCCTTCTACAATTTTCAACCGATTTTTAAGTTTTTTGGTGTCGTTGGTGATAGGGCTTGGCCTGTAGTTTTTTCGGCGAAAATGGATGAGAATCGGACTTAAAATACAAGCGTAATCCATCATTAAAATCTTAAATCTTCCCATTAGAATAATATGGGATTGATTTGAACATTTTAAACATCATATTTAAATGTACAACTATAACAAGAGCAGTAATTAGTAATCTCAATATTGTAATGGTTGCGGGTGTAATTGATTAAAACATAACATTTTTAGCAATGACATGTGATAGTCTAAATTAAATTTCTGGACTTCGAGTAATGAGAAAACTAGTTCTTATATAAATGTCCATAGTAACACCAACACGTTTCATGCTAATCAAGAAGTTCTTTAGAATGTTTGTTCTAAAAATCAAATAAGCTTCAGGCTCTTAGCAATAAATGTTCCATTGTTTAAACCTATTAGTAAACATTTTTGAGTTATTAATGCTAGCAATTGAATAAGCAAAGGAGTGTAAAATAAAAGTACAAAATAATTCTACCTGCAAAGATTCAGGTCATCGAAAGTTAAACTATAAAATTTGAGAATTGAAAATAGAATAACATTCTCTTTAATGACATGAACGTATAACGATTTCATATTTCTAAAAAGTAGATATGAGCTGAATGCTTGGATTCACTTTTACTTACTATTTACAACATTATCTTACATACATAAACGAAAAGACGCTAAACACAAATTAAAGACTAGAAAGTAACTAAAAAAAAAAAAAAATATTCGCCCAACTATTGAAACCAATCACTGACTAAATGGATGCTTGGAGTTAGTTTGACGAATTAATCTTCAAATATAAGCTAAGTATGTATCTTGCAGTAGCCTGGTTTGTCAAACTCGGAACATTTGCTCAACAAATCGCAAGTGTGCCGCAGATGGGAGAAACTTTGTCCCAAACTTGATGAGGTTTAACTTTTAATGACTGTCCGAAACCTACACATGTTTGTATCTTACTCCAATTTGAGATTTCACTGATTCATGATCCTGTGTCTAGCAATATGGAAATTGCAAAGGCAATGTTTTTAATTTCTCAAAGTAAGGAAAAGTTAGCTTTAAGCATTAAAACCAGAAGTATATGGTTTTTAATTAGATTCTATTTTATTATAGCGCATTTATTGTGATACTTTAGTAGCACGTTCTTATCACTCGATTAGTTTCCTTTAAGGCTTAATAATCTGTGACCTAAACAAAAGGAAACATAACTGTATTCATGAGGAGGGGACACGAATGAATATTTTATAAATTAACTTAAATTTATCTGGAAAGTTAATGAAATATGTACAGCTGTAGTATCCTTTTATTAACTTGAAATTATTGACGAACAGTCGACCATCTCGTTAAACTGCAGAAAATTTGATATCAGACAATATTAGAGTTAATTGTTCATTCCATCGTTGTTTATACATAGGTCTTGAGTTATAAAACATTAAAAATAAAATTTATATCCAATTTTTAGTATAAATTTGAAAGCTTAAGTACCGTATTCAACTTTTACATAATTCTTTATATTAGTCTCCTAATTTATACAAAAGTTTTTTATGATGAGTACGGTTTAATTGGTCATTACAGTAACATAATTATGAAACCAAAACATAATACTGGTAGTCTTACAATTTCTATCGGATTACTTTCCAATTAACCCTCAGTTAATTTAAGTACCATAATCATGGTTCTAAAATATAAACAAGTAAATGCATTTTACAAAATGTTTCAACTTAGTTTCAGTCTGGTATTTCATATTGTATAAGCTGTGCGTACGTACCTACGCCACTACTGTTGTGATGCTAGTACCGGATGAGAATATATATCCTGAGGGTTTTGTTGAAATAAATTTGTCGAGAATCAAATATAGTTTAATATTGAAAATTACACTAAAATATTTAAATACTTTGATCTTTTTCAAATTAAGTTCATTCAAATCTACACATTGTAACCATCTTCTCTGCAAACTTGCAGTTATGTTTCGTAACATTTCTGAATAGCATCAACCTTGTTTCATACAGTTAAACAGCTTAAATTAAGCTATATAACGAGGCTTTGACAAACAAATTTACTATTCAGATAGCCCGATAGCCAATAGTCATTTAGATAAAAGGTCTGGGGATATCGCAGACTATAAAAACATAACTTGATCGTGAAATCATGTGTCCCGGAAACAACTGTCCTAATAATGATTTCAAGAGTCTTCATGTGTAGCAAGTAGCCCTTCATTTTGTGATCAGAAACGGTATTGCGGAATATATTTAAACACTTTAAAACCGTATTTTTACAAAGAAAGCACCATTACGGTAGATGATACAGTGAGCACGAAATATGGGGTAAATAGCAATCACGAATTCATTTTTTTACTTTTTTTTATTCAACCACAAAAGTACGATGATGCATTTGTCACTGATGATTTATGGTAACTAGCCTCAAAATGGCATTAATGAAATCTTATTGTTGACTGCAACAACGAACCCTGTAAACATATAACAGCTAGTAATCGCCCAATAAAAACAGTCGGGTATTTTTGGCTCGCCCTTTACAAATAATCGTATAAAAATTTTTGTGATTCCGCATTAATTTACAGCTGAATTAATTATATTAACAAGAAAAAAATAACTTTTCAACATGGTGAAAACACACTCTAGAGTCTAACTCAATTGAATAGACCTTTATGCAAATATATTAGCTCCATTCGTAAAAGGGCAAACTTTTCGTAGTTTTTAAAATTTAGCATTATTGAAAAAGCACGGAGTTTCCATGCAAAACCACACACCACAGCATAAAAGATTTTCTTTAACACGCCTAGTCGAGCCCACGCTTAAGGCGTGTTTTATTAACATTTAATAACCCTTCCGCATTAAACGCGGCTTGTACAAGTATGAAAGTTGGTACCGCGAAAGGGAGACGGACGAAATCAAAAGGGTGTAGTTTAATGGAGAGCCGAGCATAAATGTACGAGTGGAGCACAATCCATCGGCGAGCACACGTAAAAATACAAGAAATATCATAAAACACGACGAGTGTTAACCAATTAGGTAAAAACAAACGTGTAAAAAGCAAAGTTGGGCGGGGGAGTGGCTGAGCAGGCCCCGCCCACCGCGACGGCGCCTGACGCGTTAGCCGTTACTGGCCGGCGGGGCGCTATCAGCACGGAGGCAGCGTCCCCCTCCCCCCCGCCCCGCGCGGTGCCGCTGATAACACGGAGCGGGCCGCTGATAACAGAGACGAGGCGCGAGGGCACCGGCACGGCGGCGGGCAGCGGTGGAGCGGGCTCACCTGGGAACAGGGTCAAACTGTGAGCGGGCGACGATCTCCAGCGGTGATGAAAAAAAGAAAATCCCGTGCGTTTATTTATGAGAAAAAAAGTAAAAAAAAAAAAAAAAAAAAAAAAAAAAAAAAAAAAAAAAACACCAATGACAAGATTTTGGATATAATTTTCAAACGGCGTCGGGATCGATTTAACTTGAATCGTCAAACTTTGCTACAGTTAGATAATTCTAAAGAGCTATTAATGCTTTCCAAAGAGTAAATTTCATTTTATTTCAATACAATTACGTATTTTTTATGTAACATATTTTATTTACAAAATGTCACCATGCTGAATCAAAACTGACACAACATACAGAGTTTTATTCTAGTCCATTTATAGTGCCAAACTTATCGATTACAAATGACAAATACTCGTGTTGTATTGTAACACCACGCAGCAGTTTAAAGAGCAAAACCAATCCAATTTGTGTGAATATAAATAAAGAAATTAAGGAGTGCAATAACATGAAAGCATGATATATTTGATGTTTATTTTTACAAGCTTAAATATTGAAATGGCAAGTGATTAATCAGATTTAAACAAACACGACATAGTTAATAAATAGAATTATTTTAATGATATTTTTACTGAGGCTACATCGGTAATCACTATATGCGACGGGTATGAACTGCATAAAATATTGCAAATTATCGTTTGTGAATAATAGGATTCCAGATAACTGGTTGTGGCCTGAACATTTTAGTTTAAAATAAATGGCTCGTTTTACAACCCCCCCTTGAAAATTTCAAAGGGTTTTTATGGAAATTGTGTAATAACTTCATTATAGAGTGAGATTTTCGAAAATATTGTGAGACTATCACACATTTTTTACCGATTATGTTTACCTCTTGATTATGACTATTACTTTTCTTCTTGAATTATATAGGCAAGATATGTTAAAACAGAACTAACTTAATACTACACATTGAGTTAAAATGATAAAACCAAGCTATAACAAAAAATATAAGGGAATCGTTTTATATATGAGTGGGCAACTTAATTTATGACTTGTTTACCATGTCATATTCATTTTTTATGTGGGCAATAAAATATTCAATTGTATTTTCCTTATGTCTTTTTTATACTATTAACCTATTAACGTAACACAGGCAATTGATAAACTATGAACAAGACACAAACGGGTTACAAAACAGAAAGGACATCCAGTATGTTTCGCTATTGTTAATCATAGGCCTATTGTTAATATCTCTACATTTCTTATATTGTTATTTGATTCAAATTTAAATGGTCCTCTCTAAGTTTATTTTTAATTTGTTATATTAAAAAAAGCTTTAAATTTTAAAATAAAAGTTTCACATATAAAGATAGAAAAATTTGCGCCCAATCTAGCGGATCAACTTATCACGAAGCCTTCAATAGCGCTAACGCAATACAAGTGCGACTTTAGTTTTGCATACTTAGCGCCTTGATTATTGTCTGCGTGACATTCACATTAATCTTTCTTTTTTATTTATTTATTAATATAAATGATCAAAATATAGATAGTAATACAGTACTTAATATACTACTTACACTTTTTCACACGTTCAAAATTATATAAAGTATAATTAGTAACAGTTTAATTTCTAAATGTTGATATTACTTGAATAAAAATGGACAGTTATACCCCATTCTCTAGTAAAAAAATGTAAAGTAACTGAACGCATTCAAATTTTAATAGCAATAACTAAATTTATAATAAATTTTGTTAGTTTTTCCAATGAGGTAGATACACAAAATAAAGTTTTAAAACTTTCTTAATTTGATTTATTTCATACAATTTTAATATTTGTTCAAAATTTTCAGTCAATAATTGTTTTACCCGTTATAACAATTTACAACCAACCATAAATTATAATTTTATTCATTAAATTTGACACTGGTGGCAAGGTTAAAATAAAGATTATTTCCATCCACGAAATTTTAAAAGCGAATATAGCTAGCTCTATGTTGCTGAATCAATTTATAATTAGAATAATTTAAGGGATTCATATTTTTTAACAAAAAATGTTTAAAAGGGTTATACAAAATTCATATTTTAATTGTAAAGCACATTTAATAAAAATATAATTTAAATTCAAAATAAATGGTAGGTTTATTCTAAATTTGCACGCATCAAAATGAGCAATCAAGTTGAAGCATAAAGCTTGTTCAGATTTCAACACCAGTCAAGCCTCATATCGTCAAGCCCTGGCAAAACAAGACATAATCACTTGAGCCTTAAGTGTTTGTTTTACCTATAAACGTCAACCCGACCGCCGCCCCGCGCGGAACTGGGAACCTCTTAACGAAATATCGTCTCTGAAAGGTCATAAGAACTGATCGATTAAGACCAAGAGAAGGTGACGATTACTCGATAATGTAGATGTCGCGGCTAGTGTCGATCAGCTGATATATTGCCCCCTCCCACTCCCCCCTCCATGCAAACTAACGGTAAATGGGTGATTAGGGGGTACAAACTGCCTCATAGCATGGAAATAGGTAGAAAGTACACCCTTCTGCGATCAACCTATGGTCTTCTTATGATTTTTAATCTTGTTAAATCGGGTTGGTTAAAGAGAGTTAATATGTTAATGTAGCGTAGTAAGTAAATACTTGGTATGCAATATGATGAATAAGATGGATCTTGGTTGACTATGGAAATATAGAATACTGCCTATTATATTCGAAGTATTAAATTTCAACACGTCTACTACAATATAAGTATTAAATGTTTATAAACATTGTATAAAGTTTAGGGGTTAAAGCTAAGATGGTAACCAAGAAAAATTTTCGAATTTAGCTTGAATAGTGTTTAGAGTTGGTAATTAACAGTATGTACAACATATAATACATAATACATTCGTATTCCCATGCGATAAAATCTCTTACGTTGAGTATGCTACAATTGTAAGCCATGTATAGGCATACTGTTCTACTGTTGTATTTATATGTTATGCAAAAAGACAAATATTTATGAAAATGTAATTATATAATAAAATTTGAACAATTATTTAATCTGTTACGTATAGTTGTTAGCCTCACTCTTAGAAGTATAGATAAATGTTGCAAAAAATGTAAGCACTAAACACTACCAAAGCATCAGGCATATACAAGAAACACGTGATTTTGATATACATTACATCGTTTAGCTAAAATAAAATCAATTTTCAAAATGGAAAAACATCTATTCTATCTATAAAAGAGGAAGTATGTATGTATATATGTATGTTGCCTTTGGACTCCGAAACCCCTTGACAGATTGTATTGAAACTTTCAGGCATTATTGAGCATTATTCAAGAATGGTTTGTGTGCAAATCTGTCCAAAGGGCTTTGAATCAGAGGGCATACAATAGTTTGTAAAAATATCAGAAAATCTCTAGTTTATCTATTTGTATTGGTTGCTAAGAAACAAATTAAATAAAAAATTCTAATTTTAGGTATTTTAGCAATTTTTGACATATATGGAGAGCGTGACAGCAAGTGAGCGTAGCGAACGAGCTTAAGGCTGCGGTCTACCCCAACCAAAACAACAACAATGCCGAATGCCGCCTCGCGGCCGTAGCGCTAGGCGCTGCAGAGGTTTACGGGGATCGTGTTTCAGAACTAACCGATTAAGATAGAGATTAGCTGTTAACTTTTTCTAAAAGTAGAAAAAAGGATCTAGTCGGCTATCTTTTTAGAATTTTAAAATAAAATTTCTAACTTCAGTAATAACTGTCTAAAATCATCTGTTTTTTAGTTTTGTAAATGCAGAGGTTTACGGGGATCGTGATTTAAAAATAAACTCTTAAGATAGAGATTGGCTGTTAACTTTTTTTTAACGTAGAAAAAAAGATCTAGTCGGCTATCTTTTTAGAATTTTAAAATAAAATTTCTTATTTCAGCTATAACTGTCTAAAATCATCTGTTTTTTATCGATTTTTAACTGAAGTTTTCTATTGGTTTTAATGAACTAATTACAAAATTGTAACAGAGGGAAATTAGTACCGTTATTCTTCTTTAATATGTCACTTTATTTATAGCTCTAGGCTTCATTTGGCAAAAGATAACACGATTCTAAAAAACCATTGCATTTGGGTGCGCGCCATGGGGAAGACCGGGGTGGTCCCGGGCTCCGGTCTACCCCTGGCGCGCACCCAAATACAAGGGTTTTTTAGAATCGTGTTATCTTCGGCTAAATGAAGCCTAGAGCTATAAATAAGGTGTCATATTAAAGAAGAATAACGGTACTAATTTCCCTCTGTTACAATTTTGTAATTAGTTCATTAAAACCAATAGAAAACTTCAGTTAAAAATCGATAAAAAAACAGATGATTTTAGACAGTTATAGCTGAAATAAGAAATTTTATTTTAAAATTCAAAAAAGATAGCCGACTAGATCCTTTTTTCTACGTTTAAAAAAAGTTAACAGCCAATCTCTATCTTAAGAGGTTATTTTTAAAACACGATCCCCGTAAACCTCTGCATTTACAAAACTAAAAAACAGATGATTTTAGACAGTTATTACTGAAGTTAGAAATTTTATTTTAAAATTCTAAAAAGGTAACCGACTAGATCCTTTTTTCTACTTTTAGAAAAAGTTAACAGCTAATTTCTATCTTAATCGGTTAATTCTGAAACACGATCCCCGTAAACCTCTGCAGCGCCTAGCGCTACGGCCGCGAGGTTGCATTCGGCATTGTTGTTGTTTTGGTTGGGGTAGACCGCAGCCTTAATTAACTATAAAATGAATTCAATCACGGGCGAAGCCGTGATGGTAAACAGCTATTTATTAATAATACTAATTGGAAAAAAAATTATTCCCATTCATCTTACTCTTATTATAAGCTTCTCAAGGTGAAAATGGAACTTTTCATTCGTTGTATTCAATTATAAATTTAGCTATGATTTAATTTGTTTTACATGAAAGTAACATGTTATCAATTTGTAATATAATCCTCCCTCCTCCCTATCTGAACTTTTTGATGTTGTTCCAAATGTGGTGGCAACAAAAGTTAGTGGTTAGAAAATATCTTTGCAGATAAAAATTAGAAAAATGCTTAACCGTACAACTAGGTTAACTAAAGAGCAGTTCGAGTGTTCAAATCTGCTACGGTAACAGTCAAAGTTCGGCGGGACCGGAGCGCATGCAGTAGAGGGGGCCAGGAGGCCTAGCGCGCCAAGATTACGGCGGGGTTTAATTTGGAGTCGTCGACGGTTAAAATTAAGCCACCAGGAGTTGTCCTTACTCCACACTTCGCCTCTTCATTACACATTCCAAACTCCGGTTTACACTCGGGTCAACTAACTACGGATCGGCGTTTAATACTTGCCGATTAAGATGTTACAGCATAGTACCTAATTTTTACTATAGTACAGTCTGATTAACGAGCAAAGGGGTTTGTCATGTTCAGCAAAAATGCTAATGACATGGCTCCGTAGTTTGTAAGTACACATACAATGATTTAGTAATTAATTTAAAAGTTTTACTTCCAAAATGTAAATTTTTAAATATTTTAAGACACTGCAGAGGTCAACGCTTTAATCTTAAGAACCAATACTTTTGGGTTTCAGTAGGCTACTTCAATTAATGTACATAAAGATTTTGTAAATACTTGATACTAACCACATAGAATGTTCTAATAAAAATCAAAAGGATATTTTACACGTTAAAATCCGTAGGCCAAATGAATTTAATGAACTTGATTTTATGATTCTGATTCTCGATGATAAACTCTCAAAACAACGTAAAAGAGTTAATTCTATTGATGATCATTTTAAATTAATCCATTTCAATACCAATTTTGAAGCATTTTACACACTGTAAATATACATTATTGTATAAATAAAGGTTGATAAATACTGTGTCAAACCAATGATTTAATTACCTGATTCAACTAACGTACGTATAAACGTTAAGTACTCAAATAAAGCCATGCTCTTAACTCACGAGAGCTATCTAATGCTATGAGTTTGAATTTAATAAATTTAAATGTAAAAATAATTCAGTTATATTACATAGATATCATGTCAAAGTTACATCTTTCTTCTTTCTTGTTTGTAAAAGTTTTCATAATAAACGAAAATTAGCACATTATCTTATTCACTTCATCTTATTCTGTTTCATAAAATTTTATACAAATTCAGTTTGAAATAATTTATCATAATTAGATATAGTTCTACAATAAACAACAGATTAATCTCAATTCCAGCTGCAGAAAATGGGCGATGGTGTGATTGAAATTATGAAGATTAAAACTGAAGAGGTACTTCATTTTTTACTTGTATGTACGGAAGTTATAACTATTCTGACAGGTATTCGATACTGCAGCACGGCATTCATCCATAATAGAAGTTCGTTACTAGTTCTTATACACAGATATACTACTTGTGTTTTATTATTATGTTGTGAGTAACTTAAGAATAGATAAAAAAACTGTATATGAATTAAAACTTTAAAGAGTTTTTTTTTATACTGTAATTTAGTAGAACGTCAGTTTTTATAACAATGCTACATATATGTTTTAAATATTACCTTTATGCACAACCTAAATATTTCAGTGGCTTATAAAAAACTATAAAATGAATGTGGAAACACAAATCTAAAAAACTTCCATTTGTTGTATCATTTTTGTAAAACGCATTTTGGACCAAACGCACTACATTCCATTACACTTTATTCCAAGGATGTATTTCCAAATCAATAATATAGGTACTGAAAGGAGGATGTCACAATGATAGCATGTTGGTCTTATTTTTTATTTAAATTTTGTATGGATGATTGTCAACGTAGCAAACTGTGGTTTGATTTGTATAGGCTCAAATATCCAAGTTTAATTTTATTTAAAGTTTATACTATAAGCAATCTTACTGAATTGGCACCTAATCTAGATTTTCGTATTCCAATTCTCGTGAAAATTGTTAATACTATGTGTTATGAGTGCACAAACGAAACGGCTGGAAAACCATGAGGGGTACAAGTAAAACCAAGAATGAAATGCATGTAATGGTAATTACCTTATAAATTTTTATAACATTGAAGACCACCAAATCCAAAATCGCCAATTCCTATCCACAGGGCTACCCTATGAACTGTCTCCAGATGCCGCCACCGCCACCGCAGCCGTAGCCGCAGTCGCAGAGTCGCATCATGTGACTTGACATGTGCGACGAGCGCTCATAACATGTTTATGGCCGACTGTCTTCGCATGCTCGTATTTGACATTTAAACAGCTCATTTGTTTTTATTCGCAAATTACGGGGCGGAACGGTCGAGTTACGCACGCACACACGCACACGGACGCGGCTCGGCACGCGATAAAGTCGACCGAGCGGCTGTGGCTAACGTAACCTACTCCGGGATTGTACATGGCTGAGTGGTCTTTTACATGGAATAATTTACATGTTTTCTATGATTTTTTATATTTATTTAAAAAAGTATAATTTTAAAAAGATAATGATATGATTATTAGGCCTACTATGTTCATTTTTTCAGCCAACAATGGCGACCTATAATGCAGTTCGTATCACGTTCGTACCGGCTGGGTAGCTGAGTATGTAGCTGAGCATTTTAAGTGTGCTCGCCTTTTTTTTCTGAAGGTTGCCGGTTCGATCCTGAGAAAAGTTATTAACTTTTTTAATGGTTAGAAACTGGACCTATCTCTCATTGGTTGTTTGGCTATTACTTAACAACCCAGTCTGAAGAACCAGATGATCTTAGACAGTAACAAATCTACACAACGCATCACACCCATTCTTCACTCATCCTTCAGTCATATTCACCTTCAAATACGCCCTGGGAGCTTCGGTGTCTTAAAAAGGGATTAAGTGATTATTGAACAAATAATATATCACATGTTGTATTTCCACAAAAAATATTGAATGTTGGATGCAATTTGTTAACCAACAGAAAAATAATGCATATCTTAGATGTTAAAATAATAAAAAAGAATACAGCAACAGAAACAAAAGTTTTTAAAAGCTACCCACGTTGTAATTGAGCGCATACGTAACTGCAGAAAGTCATAAAATAATATTATATTAAGCATAATAATAATATTATTAATAATTAATAATATATTATTATTATTATTATTATTATTATTATTATTATTATTATATTATATTAAGCAACGATTGTTTTATGAACACCTTAAAACCATGAAAGTGATGTACTCGCTTTGCCCGTGTTCTAATTATCTCATGAGTGACTTAAGAGGATGAACTCAATCGTTGCATACACCATTTTATGTACGACTGACTTAAATTTGGCAAAGAATTATTAAGTAGGGAACGTGGTGACCGTTAAGTTTTCTCCTGAATCTGACATAACTCGTGATGTCACATGATCTAATGGTCTTTCTCACTCACATTCGATCACTCTCTTTTAGGCACATAAAGAAACATGAATTGTAACGGAACGATCAGCTGATGTGTGAATTGCGTAATTTATTGAGACCCTAGTCCAATGCTGAGCTCTCATTGGTCTAGAACCTGTTTTATAAAGTGTCTCCTGCATCATAAAGTTTATGCAGCTGGTTTGAATTTGGTTTGATAATATGAACCTTTATCATGTTACATTTAATATCATTTTAGTGGTTATTGAAATGGTCGTAGATAAATCAAATCATACGGAATACGGCATTCAAACTATGTTGATATGCACAAAAATAGTCTAATGATTGATTTACATTTTTGCCATATTATTCAGAAACCCATTAGTAGACTGTATTACACAAGGTAAACATACCACACAAAAAATGACAATAGGTCTATTGCACTGCGCGGGGGACACAGCTGTTAAAATTTCCATTGGCGTATTTTCGTGCATCTAACAATAAGTACACACACACAAACAAACTTACTGATTTTAGTACTAAACCCTAGGTTAGATATTTAAATAAATTTGACTAAAAGATATAACACTTAATTGATTTCAGATTAACATTATACAAGAAAATTACTTACAATTCTAATACTCTAGGCTTACTATTCATTGTGTCATACTAAAATTTTCTACTTTTTAAAATGCAACAAATGCTAGCAGAACTCAAGTAACTACTAGATGATGTCTTTATTTATATTCAACTGATGTCGTCTCATTATAGACTCGTACTTCAATATTAGTCAAATATAAGTTTATGTTTTTAGGTTTAAGTTAGATTTAGACTTTAAAGAATCTATTATCGAACTAATATTTTGCTTAACGATTCACCAAATGACTTTAAAGGTAACCAAGTCTGGTTAAGAACTGTTTAGACTAAAACAATAAATTACGGTAATAGCTCACGAGGTTGGAGAGAAATTTGCCTCTAATTGTTTTGAATGTACGTGCTTTCCTTGTTCGCACTTCGAGGCCATTCAACATACTAGGTCACTTAATACTGTACATTAGGCCGGTAACGGCCGTAAGTATTTTGACAAAGTTTTATTTCATATTTGTATTTTATAAAATGAAAAATTCATGATGTTACGATTAAACTTATTGCGATACAATATTACAAACAAATGTATTATTACTGATTTTGATCCAAAAGTTATAAAGTCAGATTTGTAAACAAACAAGTAAATTATATTTGAAACTCCTTTGTGGCATTTAAAAAAATTTTCTATTGGTCAAATGTGAACGGTATTATGGCATTTTTTTATAACCGGTATGTACTATCTATCAAGGTGATGAAATATATTTTGAGTCTTTAGTGTATTGAAAAAAGAATGAACGATATACAGAATAATTGTGATTGGTGTTGATTTAATTGTTTTAGTAACGTCGTTGTTCTTCTACTTTTCGAGGCAGGCGTAAAGAAACCTAAATAAAAAAGCGCCTAAAGAAAAACTAATAAAAATATGCATGTTTCCGATGTAATGTATAACGATTGGATAGAAATCCGCGACCTGATTTTGAGTCCGTCGAGTATAATTTGTTATGCATTCTTATAAAATGTTATTATTAATACCTTCGTTGACACTTCAATATGTCAAATAATGAACGAAAAAGAAGTAGAGAATGGGAAGGCTAGATTTCAGAGTCGATTAACTAAACGTGACATATATTACTCTTAAATTTTCCATAGAATTCGTAGAGCCACAAAAAACATTAAAGGCTAAATAAAAATATTAGTTCATTAATTGTTCCTAACAAAAAAGAAGAGGTTTTAATAGCGAGGCTTGTCGAATATCACCGTAATCTCTATGAAAGCCCCCATGTGACTTAAAACAATGATCAAAAGATATTCTGAACAATAATTCAGCCTGACAATCCAAATAGGTTGTATTTATCTACAACAAAAGAAGAGAACACGAAAATGGATTATAATTGTAAAAGGTGGAATATTGGCATTTTAACGTGAAGCAAAAAAAGTCTAAAAAGACTAGATTTGTCGCCAAAATTATTTTATAATAAAATTCACCTTAAGTTTGAATGAATAAAGTCATCAGAAGGTATAAACAATAAAAATAGTTTTCCGATCCTTATTTTTACAAATCTAGACTTTAAAGACGAGCAGAAAGGTTTTAAGAAACAATACAACGGAATATACAATTGTAATTCAATATTATTATTATTTTTAGAAGATACTTATCACTGATTAAGTCAAACAACCCATGACTGATAAAGTCCTGAATGAGATAATATAACCAAATTCTCGAAATAAATTTGAATAACACATAAAAAATTAGCAGTAGTATTTTTTATTATTATTATGTAATTTATGTTTATGTGTATGGTGTTTCAATACATTTCATACATCTAGCAAATTTCATTTTTTAAACAATTACAATTTTTTAACTCGTTAAAAATTGACATTTAAATAAAGTTATCAAAACCACTGACTGAATATTCCTGTTACTAAGCAAAATCGCCCCTATATTAGACTGATTAGATTAATAAAAGCACTAAGTTATTCTTCTAATAAACTTATACATTTAAGGGATAATTTATGAGCTTAATATAATTAATTTCAATCAAAAGAAGAGAACAATAATTTTTTTACACAACTCAAACCTAATAAACTTGAAGAATTTAAAAATCACCCAAAAGTTTCTCTTGAACGTTTTAAATTACATTTTTAAATATTACATGTTTAATGATGATTTACAGTGTTAAATAGCTATTGTTTAAGTATGAAGCAAAACTTTAAATAAATATATAACTTTTCTTAGCCACACCATGAAGCTCAATTTAATTTGTACCACTTTTCATTGTAAATAAATTGGTATAAATTTAGGCCTATATGTTTGATAAAATCCCTGTCTAGATTTAACACGAAATTCTAATATGCCCAGCAGAATCGCATTAATTCTATAATATGTTATTACCAAATAGTTTTATCTATCAAAGCCAATTGGAAAACACTCCAAGTATTGAGTAACATTAAACTTTGAAATTATTATTGCACAAATTATAAATACGATGTAAAGAAGGGATTTTATTATAAGAAATAAAACAAAAGTTTCTGGTTGTAAGATTTAGTGAGCCAAAGTAGAGGTTTGACGAAGCGGTGTGCCGTGAACCCCTTGACAATGATTTAAGTCAATAAGGGCCAAGTGAGGTACGTGAGGCAACCGCACATTCACACACGCACACTCTCACACACTCACACACGCACACACTCACTCACACTCACGCACTCTTGTCGCTCCCCCAATATCGTATTCAGACCCGCACCACTTATCGGTTTTCCAGAGTCGTGCAATTAATAATTTCCGATCCTGCGATATTATTGCTTCCAGAAAACAAAACAATATTATTCGGATTTGCTTAAATATTTCGGGTTATGAATATCTTAGAATTAGGGATTATTCAGCGTAATACTATTTATTTTCATGTGGGTTAAACGGATTTGAAGTGTTATTTAATGAGTGGTTCTAAAATGGTAATGATTGAGTTATGTGTAAATGCCAAGTACGTACCGTATACAAAAATGTTTTCACATAAAGCTTTTTAACAATAATAATTTTAATGTTTGCATAAAAACCAATAATCAACCACGCTCAATTTTACGGACGGTTTTAACTTGAATAAATAAATTGAATGGATGCAATAAGTATTAACAATTTATTACAAAAATATCACTGTGTTAAAATTCTATTAAATTTAAGTTACAATTTTAAGAAAGCATTTTTATCTTGTTTTAACAGTTTCATAACTCTATCTACTAACAATTATGTTCTAGATTGGCTTTTAGGTTAAAAAGTTAGGCTTAACAAAGTTTAAGGAAATTTTAAGGAAACTGTCTATTTTTAGTAATACAAAGGAAATGAAGCTTCGCATTAAAGTTGATATTGAATATTAATCACTGTATATGACAATTTAATTAAATTACATATCAATCCGACAAGGTTAAATAACTAGACCACAGCGAAAACATGTATGTTTTCTATATACAAAGTCTAATCTACGTAAAGTAATTTCCCAATTTTTACGGAGAAGTAGCATTATGTATGCAGAACTTATAAACCAGCATTTACGTTGAAAGCAAATTGAAGATTTAACTTTCTAAAGTAGTTTTTTGTTGTAACTTACACAAATTTTAATTCTATTTTAAAATCGTTTGATTAAGCTTTAAACATAAATAATAGTACATAAAAAAAATACTTAAATAGTTTATTTACTTTTGAATACCCATAATAAATATTTCTTTATTCCTAGTTTGTGCGATAAAATATTATATAAATTTAAAGAATGAGTCTTTACAACTGCTTATATTGTTTAATTTATTTTAGCTACGTCTACTTCAAAATAATTTTTTATGTCGCAGCATAATAGTTTTGGCAATAAAAAATAAATAGCCTGCTTTGTATAATGATGGTTTATGGTTCTTACGAATCACAACTATATCCGAATCAACACAAAAGTTAAGGAAAGCTTTTTTTAAAACTAAAACCACTAATGTATTTTGAATGAGAGTGATTGATCGAAATAAATAATTAGAACCTAATGTACAACTGACTAAGACATATGTCCCTATTCAACTTCCACGCACATCCAGACATGAGTTTATCACATTCCAAATATAAAGTTTTCGAACTAAATTTCAAGTAAATATTTGGTCAATTAGGTTATTACAGCGGATCAGTGGCGGTGAGTGGTTTTACCCGATGCGACAAAGTTTGAAAGTTAGCCGCCGCGCGGGAGACGCGGCCGCGAAACGGCGAAACCGACACAACTGTGGAACTGCCTGATCACAACACTCATGAATTAATAGGCTCCGCCGGCAACTCTTCATCTAATTATAAGACGATAACTGGCATTAACTCGGACGTAATGAGTTATCACTCATAAACACGGGATGAGTTATGATAATGTGGAAATGCGCGGAAGAATTAATTAATTCTCCATCGAGGCCTTGCGTGAAGTTATCATTACATGAAACTCTTACGGTTATGTGTTGAGAATTACTATGTTTAAGTTGGATAACTATCTGAATGGCTTGCGGTAATGTGTGAAGCTATAAAGGTCTGTTTTAATTGTTGGCAAACGAACAACATATTAAAACGACTTGAAACTACAATTTTATTTGCAACAAACACTTGAAAGGTTTAGTTTCAGAGTTTAAATGTTTTAATGTAAGTTTAGTAGAGTTTTTTCGTGATTTTTAACTACTACCTAGTTTTAAATGTTCAAACAAACTTAGTTTAAAATCGTTATTATGATTGGTTTAACGTGTAAAACCATCTCAAAAGAATTATTAAAAACATGTTTTCAAACAAAATTTATATTAGTTGTACTTTTATACGTTTTTTGTCATAGACATAAAAACCGCGAAGGAAGTGCAAAGCTACACAAATTTTTATAAAAAATAGGCAAAATTTTTCTTTTAATCAAATTATTATAATACGGTATATGTTTTAGGTAGATTGTAAAACACATGAAAACTACGAAGTACGTCACGAAACACGCTGTCATAAAGATTAGTTAGGAACAAAATATAAAATATTCCAAGAAATATTTTCGTTTAGAGAAAGCCTATTTGATTTTATTTTTTATAGAGTTGATTTATCATGTTTCTTATTTTAGATTCACTAAAATTTAACCCTATGTCATAAAAGGTTGTTTGAATCTGTAGAGATGTTTTGAGGTTAATTAAACATTTAAGATTGGTTAGTACTGGGTGTAGAAGTTGGCCTGAACTTACATTCTCAAAATTTAAGAACTTATTCAACCCTAAATTACGTTATAGAGAAAATTACAGACATTTACATCACAGAACTGAAATAAATTTAAGATATAATTTTATGAAACAAACGCATTTATCCATGTAGTTGCATTTAAATGAACGTGACTCAACCGAAAAGTAAACTAACCTAAAAGATTTGGAAGCTTTAAAACAATTCACTCGAAAATATTAGTGTACAAAATTAATAAATAGCGTAACAATGCAGCGAACTTACAGTTGTTGATAAGCTGTAATCAGAGCGTCGTCACATACTCGCGGCCCCACGACGCACACACGAGTGACAAGGGACGTCTAAGACGGGGGGAGTTTCTTAAAAATATGGCCGCCGGCAATGAACGCATAATTCTCCTGCTCCGTTAATGAATCCGATTAGACAAAAGGTTTTTTTCTCCGAGGGAGAAGAAGGGATGGAGACGCGCGCGCACCCCGCATGTGAGCGCTACCACTTACGCCGCTTCTTTTTGCCGAGTAAACAATACCAGTATACGGAGCAACGGAACACTGTCCTGCGCCCCACCCCGCGAGGGAAATTCAAACTGGCATACACGCCGCGCCGCCTAGCACTGATAACAACATATACCACACTGTACTGTGGTGTAGGTGGTGGTGGTGGTGGTGGTGTGGTGACGTACCTCAGTGCTCAGCGCCGCATGTGTAGGCAGTAGTGAGGAGTGGCGAGCCGCCGTCGCGTACTTCTCCGACCACTAAAGTCCGGGCACATGTCTCGACCGTCGCATCGCTCGTACCGCGTCTTTTGTTTTTGCTAGCACGACTACAACTGTACTGGGCAAGAAGTGGAAGGGTCGTGCAGGGCGCCGAGGAGGGGCGCCGCGCGGGAGGGGAGGGGGTACGCCACTGCCCACCGTACCGACCTTCAATGCGCGAACAAATTTTCTGCAGAAGTGAAAGTTTCCCCCTCCCCTCCGCCCCCTCCGACTCTTCAGAAAGCAACCCCTATGCACGGAATAATGAAAGAACGCGTCATTATGAAGATCGAAAAGTATTTGTTTCCCGGACTTAAATAACGCCCGCACCGCTGCCGTCTGGATCGCGTCTTTGCCCTGGTCGATTGTGCGAGTTTTCTGTTTCTCCCGTACTTGTGAGGCCACTCCACCGTCGTACCGGAAGTTCCTATCCGAGTTCTGCTCGCACTTTGCCACGGTTTATGTGGTTTTCACGAGTCCGTCGACTTAGTGAAGAAAAATCCAGTTTTATAATTTTGTAAGGGAATAATTTTTTGCTACAATTAATTTAGTAGAAATACGATTTACAGTACTCTTGAAATTTGGAACATTAAAAGTAGCAGACAGGAAAGATTTATTAAATATAATATTGTTAGATTTAATATGTGTTATTTATTTCTTTGGCTAGGTTTTAAAAAAGACAGAAATTTACTGTTTTAAAATATGTTATTTCAAGACATTAAATTGATCACAATAACCTTTACAATACAAATAATAATAACTTATAAATATAAATTCATAAGAGTTATGAGATTAATAATACATTTTCTTTAAACTTCTTCATTTTATTTTGTTTATGTTTTGCTCGAGTCTTCACTAACCCCATGTTTACTTGGAGATTAAACTAACTAGGCCTACTACAAAACTTTTACGGTAAAGCAATGCATAACTGATCAATTTTCCATTGGTTTACGTAAAAGTTTTTACGTAGAGCATTCTTCTTTATGTTAGAATTATTAGAGTGAGTTCTATGTTTCTTTATATTTTGCCGATAACGCTATTGAACTGCACACTAGGTACAGTAGTCGACTTTTATGATTAGTGCTGTTATTTGGATTCTTGTGTGTACTTTTAACTACCAATAGTAGATTAATTTTACTCAGCCTCTAACAAAAACGCACTTTTATTGTGACCAAGTTAGGAGGAATCTTTTGACATAACACAACATTTAACTTTGCACAACTTTAATATTTAAAAAATTCTCTCTTTTTTATGAGCAGCTTTTTAATTAACTAGGATAAAATATTATTAACAACATAAAGTTTTACCCAGTCCATTTAAAGAAAACTACAATATTATTGGTACAACATTAGCTTTTAGGCCTACCTTTTTTTTATGAACAAAATTTTAACTAAACAAAAAATCTGATTAACATAAAGTTTTAATCCCATTTTAAGGACACTACAATATCAACCGCACAACATGACTATGGCCCATACGTGATGACGAACGTAGGAGGTGCGCACGTTTGAGTGTTTGACGCCGCGCCGCCGCCGGCGCGCCGCATACGTAAGATCAGTTTTTGTAATCCCCCCTCGCCGCGGCACAACACGGTCGACACCGGTGGCTGAATTATGGGCTTATCCAACTCTTGGGGAGGGATTTGTCTTATTTATAATTAACTGTTATCGGGACACGAATAGCACATGTACTTTGCCATGTTTGTTTAAGCCTAATGAATACTCGGTCTGAAACGTCACGTCGTCCTTCTGCTATACAACAATTTGTTGTTAAAGGTTGTTACATAGATGAACTCCAAGGATGAATAAAAACAAGAGTGTTAGATCCTGTAAGAGCAATGGTAACATTTATGCTACTATAATCAGTCGCCGCATAGTAAAACACTGCTAAAAATGTTGTAAACTAAACATTATACCATTTGATAAACCTCCTGAAACACGATAATCACAATATCTAGGGCCAACTCATTTGTGTTTAATTGATTTTTTGTCATGGCCGTTCCTTTTCGACGTAATTTATAAGTTTATCTGTTATGATTAATAACTGCACCTGCACGTCTTGTTGATGATTGAATGTGAACGATTTGTGAAATTTAATTATTAGATAACGTTTGATTGTAAAATAAAGTCCTCTTACGATAATATCATTCTGGTAAAAACAATACTTCATGTAATCATGTCATTAGCTGCATAAAAGATAAATCAAACTAAAACTCTGTATTACCACACAAAATAGACTTCTGTTTTACGTCGTACTTCTTAAAAAGGGAAAATCTTTATTTACCAGATCTAAGGCCGCAATCATGCCGCTGTCCTGTACCAAGTTTGTACAAATCCTCCCAAGTTCTACTTATGACTTTGGTTAATTGTTTTGGCAATGAAATTCAACGTCTCGCTTAGTTTTAATTTAAGTACCAGGGGGGCCGAGCTTAGGCTCGCTAAAATTATTGCTTTCGTTCTCACACAAAGCTCATTCACTCCGCTCACTCACCCTCTTCCCTTTTAACACGAGCTCGTTCGCTTCGCTCACTCGCCAGGCCGAAGGATGCTGCACTTTGGTATAATTTTCCTAAACTACAAGTTAAATATGTAACACATTGGTGTATATACAGTTATCAGCAGATTTTTATTCAATTGAAAAATCTCCATAAGAAAACATGGAAACTTTAAAGGGTTGTAGTGCGGAAACCGGATTTTTTCCAGCTATAGGACCAGCTCCAATCGATTCCTAGAGGGGCAAAAGCCCTATATTCAACAAAAAAAATAAAAAATCCTTGGAGAGGAAAAAACTTTGCCCGTACAAATATTGCTTGGTTTAGAGTATGAATGATATTTGTTACCATAAGATTTATTGCTTTTTGTACCTTTCATTTATTGCTACCTGCTTGTATTCAATTTTTTCCACCGATAATAATAGTTCATAAAAATCTTTGTAGTAGAGTTATGACGAAAGCATTACTAAATCACACTGTAAAATCAATTTAGTTAAAAATCCAAATGTGCTGCGTTCGACGAGAGATACATAACCAATTAATTAAGGTTGGTTGTGTTGTGTTGCGCCTACATGGGGGAGGCCGCAAACCCTTTACAATACGACGACGCTCGCTCGCCGAACTGCGAGGTGAATAATGTAAACCTACTCACCCATATTCCTCGGCCGGGCCGTCGCATTAACCTGATAGCTTAGAGAAACTAAATACTGAAACACACCTGTAAGGAACTTACAAGGGACAGTGTTTTAAGGGACATTTCATTGACATAAATTATTGGCCTTAGGGGAAAATAAGACACTTAATATTAATCAAAGTTAAGATTTATAATAATTTAAAATAGAGAATGTTTAATTTTCATGATTAAAAATGTTCTCTAAATATTATTATAAACTTAATAACGTTGGATAAGACTTGCTATACTATAGAGTTATGATAATTCGTCGAATATAGGATAAGGAAATATTGTTTGTTTCAAAAGCTTAAGTGATGTGGCTTTGTTATTCCCTCCTGTCAGAACTAAAAATGGGTCATTCTGGGCCCGGCTCCGTTCCCCAGGAATCTGCGTTACAAACAACTTGCCAAGTTTGACTTGTGAGGTATGAGCCTTTATTTTATCTCAAACATTCAACTGCCTCATTTCACTCCGCTAATTCCAAGAGATTTATTTTCTTAAACACGTGTCTAGGAACAGCATTATCGAATGTAATTTATTTCATATGCCCAAAAACAATTTTTTTCATAATGTAAATGAGTCAAAAAGTTAATGAAAAAGCACTAAAAAAGTAATTCGTTATTTACTATGCAAAAAAATGTTTTAAGGCACTATAATTTGGACATTGGATACACTTAAATTAAAATATGAGATTTTTGGGGCGAAACTACTGGATGTTAAATTTAATGGTAAGATAATTATTGATAGTGTGTCTGTTTTAATATGTATTTATTTATATTCAATGCGGGAAAGAGATGGGGTGTTTATTACTTCCGTATAAGTAGATAAAAGTGGTTGTTCCCACCCTCTTTATATTATTTTGGAGGGTGAATGCATCTCAATACTCCCTCGTAGGCCTATAGGCCTAGCCTAATTCAATAGTGCTTTCTAAACGTAACTTGTCTATAATGTCCACTTTTGGCACACGTGCAAAATAGTTAACATAATATTTAATCTTCATTATCACATATAACACACTTCCATATTTTTTCTTGGGTAGGTATACAAGCGGTCGGGTGTCAGAAAGGGCTACTTCCATATTTCTAGTGAAATCCTAGACATCCTTCTCGAACAATGACTCCCGAAATTTAGACATAACAATTTCCACACGCTGATAATTGAGAGTAAAACTGCACGGCTCATTCCCCGGACAAATCGTTACATAAAGGTCGGTTTCGGCGGCGGCTAGCCTAGGTAATGACACGGTAGCGGCCGGGCTAACGCACCGTTTCCACGACCGAGAGCTGCTCTGGTATTGTTAATTAATTGCTGATGTTTCCGTATGTCGGGTCTGAGGTTAATTGCCCCATTAGCTCACTTTCACGAATACCCTGATGGGAAGGTATCGCACCACATGTCTGCAGCGTTGCGGTGCGTCGCAAACTGGCCGGAACATCACCGCTTTGCGTTCTCTCCGCGCCGCAGCCGCCATATTAAGCTACGATATTATATGGTAAAATATATATATAAACTGTCACATCAGCTAAAATCATAAAAACCATGTTATAAATAAATAATGGTCTACACATAATTACAAGACTGAACCTCTGAAAACGCAGACCAGACGACTAAGCAATTACAATTAATTTTTTGTGTCGGTCAGTGTTTCTTAATTTTTTGTAATTAGACTACTAATTACATTTTCTTTGGACTGGAGAAGGAGGGTTCTTCCTAATTTCCTTAATTGCTCGAGCTCAAGTTCTTTTAAATTTTTGATGAAGTCCTCTGATGGCGGAAAAGATGTATCTGTTAATCCGAGTAAAAGATTTAATGTGGAACTAAATCTCAGTAGTAAAAAGATTCACTGTATACACTAGTTAAAGCAATATAATTGTAATATAATATCTTTGATGGAATCAGATACTATAAACATTTTCTGTTCCATAGACGTGTCTCACTGTATTTAAATTGGCTAACTAAAAAATCATTTAGATAATGTTATAAAATACTTTCTCCGTTCTTCCCAAACACTAGTATGCTAATAAATTTAATGCTAATTTTATTGGTTCTGAATATTCATACTGGTACAATTATGTGATAACCATGTTCTTTTGTAATCGAGGAATTTATAGATGATAAATTACTACTATGTCAACAAAAAACCTAATATGTTTTCAATTTTATTAAAGGGTATCAAACAGTAATGGAACATATCCAGTTTCTTGATGTAACAAAATAGTGATTCCCTAAGACCAAAAATCCTACATATCTGCCAAAAATCTGTATCACAAAGCTTTTATTCGAACTTAAAATTGTTCCACGTTAAACGTCTTGGCTTTTTCTGCCCGAGGGTGTTTTTAATATCGCGGGGAGGGAAGGGCTCAGCGGTGTGTGTAAGCCACCTGTAGAGCGCGTGCGGCCAGATGTAAACTTGATATGTGAGTGTGTTTGGTCAGCCCTCCCCCCTTGACCCCCCCCCCCTCCGGAGGTCCAGCAAACACCTCACACTCGCCGCTTTTATCTCCATTCATCGTCTGTGCATCATTTACACCTCCATTAATACCGACATGACCCCACAGCCGCCGCCGCCGAGAGTCTTTTGACGCTCGTTCTCACCCTTTCATTTTTTATGTGGCTACTACCTTTGCGGTTTATTGTTTTCCAGATTTATGGCGATAACCAGTTTTTATAGTAAGTTCAAAACGAATAAACAGGCTATGGATATTTATTTTTGAGAAACTTTTTCACATAGGTATTTAAATGCGTTTCAGATATTGCAGTCACTTTGTTTTGTATTCATAATTCAGACTAAAATATCCTTATGTGGCATATGACCGTAGCACAGTATACCAACTCTGTTTAAAATCTCCCTTAAAATCGCGTTAAAAAGATTATTCTAACTTTTCAGAGGTCAGCTGGAACCGACGTTGTTATCGGATGTAAGGTGCAACTGCGCCACCAGACGTTCTCATGGTCCGGTGCGTTACGTCACAACTATGATGTCACCTCGTCCCTTCTAAGGTTTATCCACGAGGACATCAGTGACCCAACATCTTCACGATCCGTTGTTTTTGTAATACACAAAAAATAAAAAAAATACGAGTACATCTCCAAGCTACATTTGACAAATATTAATTAAAACTTTTAAACGTGTCTTCTCTTGAATGATAATTCACTTGAGACTTGAGAATTTACACAAAGAAAGAACTTATATTTAAAACTCAATATTTAAAGTAGGTTAAAATGTAAAAATTAGTATTAATACTACCAAACGATTTATACTGAATGTGAATGGATGTGAAAGCAAATCTTCACACAAAAAACTGAAATATTCACTATCTCTGTTATCTAAATTTGAAAAAATACTTAACTAAAACCTATAAACAATTATAACTAAATTCTCTCTGCGTAGTTTAATATTTTGTGACTGCAACGTTGTCAGCAACTGTAAACCTTTATTTCGGTAAAAAGGGAATTTATCAAATAAATTTAATTGATACGGTATATAGAATAACAATATATTTGCTTAACCAGTGTACCAAAATTTCAGAGTTCAGTTAATACTTATGATTGATTAAAAATAAATTTGGTTTACTTTCCAGGCTAAAGCTTTTATAGGTTTTAAGCAAGATATATATGGTGGAAAGTCATCCGATTAAGTTACCGTACTGTCCGTACTCACATAACATTTCTTCATACTCCAAATTCTGTACACTGCAACCAACCTGCAAAAACACAATTGGTATTAATAAATGTTTTAATTAAAACAGTTTAACTTTTATTCAAAAAGAAATATTACCTAACATCTATTTCTAACTTAAGAACCTAATTTCTAAATCTTAATTAATATAATACGATGTCCGAAAGTAAGAGAGCGAGTTTGTTTTTTCACAAGTGTTTTAGTTGCATTTAATAAGCGAATTAGGTGTTTCATAAAGTGAAATAATTCGACAAGTGGAGGCCTACAACAAGTACTAGGCCTCATAAGTGCATTTAGTACTGGACTGATAAAATGTTTGAAAGTAAAGCGCTCAGCAAAATTTAAATGCGAGTGAGTGGATTGACGAGCAAACAACAATATTATCATATTTTAATCTTACTCACTCATATTTTGGCGTGAAATACCAAATTAATATAGTACAGTACTTAAATCATATTAACTGTTTACACAATTTAAAAGTACCGTTTACATAAACATTTTTATTTTTTTATTTAGTTTATTACAAAATGTAAGACTAAAATGTAAATGTTAAACACTGTTAAAGATGTTCATGAAACTCCCAAACTTTATACATAAAGAATTATTAATTCTGTGGTGGGGTGAAAAATTTCAGATTTGTTTATGGTCTAGTGATCAAAAGAAACAACCTAAATTAACTGAAACTTCATCAAATTAGTTTGGCTTTAAATATTCACAGCGCAGAGAGAAATAAGTACATCAAATATAAAAATGTAGGATATCTTAAGGCTTATATGGAAAACTAAAGTATTTTCTTAGGGTTAGTTTATATCTAATGTGTGAATTCAAAATGAGAAATTTTCCAATTTAAAAACAATAAAATATGTTAACTTTTTGTAAATTAAATAAATAGAAAATATTTTTTTATTTTTGTAAATATTAACATTTGATTTATTTTTCTATTCCTATTATTTAGGTAGGGTTTCGTAACAAGCATGTAAAATACTAGAGACTCATTTTTTGGAGTTTGCACTTCTAAATACCCCCGTCGCAGCAGACCTGCGTACTTAGCGAATTTCCAATGGCAATCTTTACATAAGTGTACATAACACATTTAAACACACACTATAAGTCTTTACATAAGTGTGATATCAAATTTCATGATGATCAGAAATTTTTTTCGATACCTATACACATAAAAAGCCACAATATAATATATATAATTATGTAATCGCAGAGGTGTCCCTACATCGATACAAACGGCAGCTCCCATGAAAACGACGGTAATAGCTTATTTCTAAAGGAAATTCGCTAATATCTCGGTAACCAGTGGACGTAGAGCAATAATTAAACATACCAAATTGTTTGTTTTTTCGAGCTGAATCTAATGGTGTACACTAAAAGGCAATCAAATAAAAATATCTATGTGAAAAGTGGAAAAAACCCACTTTTGAGGGGTAAAATCCCCCACTTTCCCTACTGAAGTTGGGCCGATCTTACTGGTTAACGAACTCATCCAAGAGAATCTAACTTTACATGCCTGTACCAAATTTCATGATGATCAGACGATTTTTGCACTAGTTATCGTGTTCACAAGCACTCAAAATTGAAAATTCTATTTCCCATATAAGCCCATGTTAATTTTTTTAGTAAATCGTTATTTGAGCAGTTTTAAATGTGTTACCGACAAATAATCACTACGTATCCAGAAAGTACACATAAAAAGCCACAATATAATATATATAATTATGTAATCGCAGAGGTGTCCCTACATCGATACAAACGGCAGCTCCCATGAAAACGACGGTAATAGCTTATTTCTAAAGGAAATTCGCTAATGATGTGCATTTTAAACATTTTCACAGTCGGCTAGTATTAAATGGTTAGTGACATTTAGACCTAACTTTGCCTCAAGGACAGATCTTAAGAAGACAAACACTTGTGCAAAATTTCAAAACTGTACCTCAAACCAAGTAAAAGTTATGTATTTTTGGAAAAAAAAGAAAAACACACACATACAGAGAGATAGGTGGAAATTAGGCACCACAGACCCATGCTCCTATGGTTAATGCGTTTGTCTTGAAATAAGCAATAACGAAATAAACCGTTGTCCAGAGAGTTACGGGACACCCTTTATAATTTATCAAAACATTTTACATTATCGATTGGGCGTTTTCCTGGTGGGATTTTGAATGTCAGTTGGGTTCTGCGCTCAACTTCTACGTTTTCTAACTTTAAAGCGCTCTCTGCTCCTGCTCCACGACAATGTTATCCCATATCTTTTTACTCTGCTAGCCAGTTGATCACATTTTCTTAATAAAGAAAAATTAATCTACTCATTAAATCCAATATCACCCTACTTGTTAAACACTATCTTTGGACAATCATGTTGGAATCTTACGCTGGTACAGTTTTCTGCCTCGCAGGAACTAACAACACCTTTCGCAACGTTAGGGCTGTAAGGCCTGTATGTAGGCCAGGTAAGTGTCCATTGTCTGTAGGGGGACATGTGGCGTGGAGTGCCGTATATTAGCTAGACACGTTGTAATACCCCACTTGACTCGCCCTATTTGACGCAATGTGCACCGTTAAAATTATGTTGCCTGTCAATAAAACCTTACTATTTCCATTATAGGAAATTTAATGACTTATGGGGTTCTCTTATAGTATGGTTGAATGATGTACAGGCACTAGTTAAGTTTTATGGAGAAAACAATCAAATTACATAATTTTTACCTTTGTAGCATATATGATTTTATTTCCAAAGGGTTTACTTACAAAGTTTACGTTGGGCGTAGTTGATAGGATGAACTTTTTTCAAGGGTTTGATCTTCACTTTCGTTAATCGTTAATAGTTTGTAGACCTCCAATATAAAAATATTTCTTATCTTGGAACTTTAATAGAGAACATCCCCTTGAAGGAAATACTTAATTGTGAAATTCACTCCAGGTTGGTTCCAGATTTGTGGCTATAGGCACATTACACTGTGCATTTTTGACGAATATCACACTCCGACAAAATATATTAATCATTATCAAACAGCAGTGGTGCGGAGCCGTGTAAAAATTCAACAACCCGGCAATTCAATGCGCTTAGACAGCACTCAAGCCTTGCGACCTCCGAATTAATATTAACAAGCGAAGCGAACCGATGAAACCTTGATGTTCTGCCGGTCCACAAGAAACAGGAGAAACGCTGAACTTGGGCCAAGGAGAGGGAACTATGTTACCGAAACAGTTCCCATTGTCTGTACTCCCTGATAAATAAAAGTTAAAAGTTCTTTATTTCCAATATAATTTACAAGCCTAAACGGTTTAAAGAAATTAGTCGCCTCATAGGATCGTCCTGTGTGTCTGTACAAGACAACTGGAAAACAAACATCAAGTTTAGGGCAAACAGTACACCAAACAAAACAGTACTGACCTATTACATTTAAGGGTGCGCTCTACCCATCTGCCGCGCGCGGATGCAAAGGTTTAGAATCTCCGTGTTTGTCACCCCAGTTGCAAACCGATTTAAAATATTTTGGTGTAATTCTTTTCGTAATATAATTTTGTACTCCACTATCGTCTTAAAATTTCGATATTAATTTAAATTACTAAGCAGAGTGCTTGCTAATAATGTTGAAATAAGCGTTTTTGTATCAAGTTTTAACGTATTGAAAACAATCTTTTAAGAAAAAATAAGACGATACACGAGTACAATATAATATTAAGAACAAGAATCTGCAATAAGATTGGTAAAAAGTTTATAGATAACGATGCAAGAAGGGAGATGCGAAAGGTCTGCAATTTCAAAAACATCGTTATTAAACCACCGATCGATTTGGCACTGAAACAAAAAAAAGCATTAAAGTAACAAAATTTAAAATCACCCGTCATATATTTTCCAAAATGCGAGTTTCCGCGTATAGCGGTAGTTAACAGTCTCGCTTGACGATTTTGACGCCGAGGTAGAGCGCACCCTTAACTTTACTATGCTTTGAATTTATTAGTTATAGAAATAGTTCAACAAGAATATACTAATCTAAGACCTATACATTTAAAAGTGCAAATTCAAATCGTGGTTACTATTTTAATATTTTTTTGTTTACTAATATGGTACACAGATGCCTGAAATTTTGTACATATTATAGCCTCGACTAGATCTTACCATAGTGGCAGCCATTGGTCAATTTCAATCAAAATTAAGTCAAAAAAATAAAATAAAATAATAATAAATAAAAAATAAATTCTTAGCATTTTTTCGTGTAAAGTGTTTGTAAATTACTTTTTTCTGCCAAATATACAGCAAAATTGATATATCTTTTGCCAGTATTATATTTTATTTTAGACGCTTTGCAAGTTTGGTTCTATGCCATTTTGCCGTATCTCACCCCCTTCGCCCGTAAAGAGCTGGGTACATTCAAAACATCAAAATTCTTTCGCAAAAATGCGCTATTTTAATATATTTTATTTACTCTAATGGCACATAGATGCATGAAATTTCGTACATATTTTAACCTCGACTAGGTCTTACAATGATAGTAGCCTTTGCTCAATTTCAATCCAAGTTTAGTCCAAAAAAATTGTAGAAACACGGAATTCCTAGCATTTTTATGAATAGTTTTTGTAATTAGGTCAAACCTGGTAAAAATTACTGGTATATCGATATATGTTTGGCCAGTATTATATTTGATTTTAGACTGTCTACAAGTTCGGTTATATCAATTTTGCCGTTTCTCACCCCCTTCACCCTTAAAAAGGGGCGTACTTTCACAATATCGAATTTCTTTCACAAAAATTGCTTTATTTCAATATTTTTCATTTACTGTTATGGCACATCTATGCCTCAACTAGAGGCATGGGGGCGGATCCCCCATCGAACCGTAGGCGAGTCTAAGACCTATACATTTAAAAGTGCAAATTCAAACCTTGGTTGAATTTTAAGTGGTTATAGAGCCACATAATTCATAGGTTGCTTTTTCGATCCTGAGAAAAGTTAGGAGCTTTTTGAGTGTTCGAAACTAGATCTGGGTGCAAAAAACTAAATAAGATAAATAAGAAACCTTAATATAGGTTGCGGGTAAAATAATAATATTGTATTGCTTGTAGTAGAGTGAGATCATTAATTATCTGACAGCTTTTCATCGCCACAAAGTTTTTGATTTCTTTTTCATACAGGTATAGATCAACGAATTACCATGACTGCCACGGAATTATCGAAATATATGTATAATAGAGCCGCTGGGTGATAACACAGAGCACCACTACTGCACACACAGAGATTCCCACCACAGAGCACACAGAGCAGATACCACGACTGCGGCTGACCATAAGAAACAAGGCCTCATCCGATCCCATAACTGCATTTTCAACTATAGCCTATTACTTCTCCTCTGACACCGGTCCAGAGAGGTTCAGCATCGAACCGCGTCCCGGTGTACTCGACGGTTATTAATGTTATCCCTCGGGATGAGACGACACCGCTCCCGTGGGACGCGATGTCGCTGCTGCTCCGTGGGACCGTCACAATTAGCGTGAGTGGCGCGGGTTCCGCTCCGGAGGTCTTCAATGCTCAAAAAAACACACGCTTTGTGTGAAAACTCGGCGTTTTGGTTGGCTGGCTGACGGATCTGCATCGGCCCACCGAAATGACGAACTGGCTTTTAGTGTAACTGGCGATTTCTTCAGAGGCCGCCGCCGGGTCGTCTGATGGTCGCTAAGTGTTTTTCTACTTGTTACACTTTGGTTGGTGTTTTTGAGTAATTTTTTTCTTAGACGATGCCGTATTTTCATTGGGTAAAACACACGAACTTTACGCATAAAAACAAACGATACTTTGCTACGTTTATGTTAATCTTGAAACAATACTTTCAGTTTCAAAGTTAATTTTTTTAATTAAACAGGAAAATTTTAAATTTCTCTTGGCATGAGACTAACCACGTAAAGGAATAAAAAAAACTTAGAAGTAAATTGAAACGGTAACATCACGTAATATTTTTTTTCCAGAAAATATTATTTTTTAAATAATTAAAGTTGTATACTGAAATAGTTATAGAGTTTATCTAAAATCAATATTGTGTAATTAAAACGTGCTGTATACCGGGGAGAAAATGTCTAGCAGGGATGTAAGCCTTTTGAAAAGATCCGCTATAGAGGCTATTCGGCACTCGAGAGACTACTTGTCTTGAAAAAGGGAACCCATCCAAAAATATTTGTAAAGGGATTGAGGTCCCAGTCTAAGCTTCAAGTCTCGCCTTGTTTATATTCCGTTGTTCAAATTAACATCTTATTCGTTTGAAATTTTATTTTTATGAAAAAATATATTTTGAATAGAATATATTCGGATTTAAAGTTTTTAAACTAAAATGTCGGTTTATACTTCAAATTGGGGAGGGAAAAAATAGAGCTTCTAACATATTCTAAAGATCAAATATTATTTGTCACGTCTATTGAAGAGGAACGAAGCAACCTACGCCACAGTACATCTAAAACTGAAATACCAAGCATTTACAAATATAAAAATAAAATACTTTAAGTATCACACATGAAACTTAATAAAACAAATAAAACTCTCAATTAAAATGTAGGACAGTACTAGGATCAACTAAGTCTCTCAATAAATAGTTGCAGAATTGTTAGTCGCATTTAATGAAGACAAACTTGAATGAAAATATTATTTGTACTACCTAGCATGACGGTATTCTGATAAACAAAGAAAAAGAGCGGTCCCAACACTTGCCCCTGTGGGACACCAACAACAGTCGGACATTGCCGGAGGCTGCGTCACAGCCGCTGCCCTCACGACCGCATCACACGCCCATCCAAGTATGTTACAGAAGAGCCGGCTACCGGCAGTCAGTCGTCTTTAACGGAAATATGCATGTTTTACAATTTTGACGCGCGTTGACCGTGAAGCTCGACAAAGACGCAAAACTCCGTGGGCGGATCATTACCTGGAGTCATTGTGGCGCGCATCGGGACACTTCCGGCCGATGTGGGAAGGACTTTTCTTCTTCATTAACGATTTGTCACGTCCATGTAAACACTACATGCCCGGCGGCGCACAAAGACGACGCGGCCGCTACCGCATTAATCTCTCCGTCACTGTCCCTCCTCACCTCCTCTCCTCTCCTCTCCTCCACCCTTTTCCCTTTCCTCTCCTCCGCACTGTAATGTGTTATTGTTTTACGCTAATTTCGAACGTTAACCATTCGTTCCCTCATTCATCTCCTGCGTTGTTGCTAATTTCATTTCGCCCAGGCTTGTCTTTGTCGAGTGGCCGTCTCTGCGGGTAAAGGTGTTTGAGTTTTGTTTACCCCTCCTAACGGTGGGGTGGGGTGGTTGACACCTGAAGTTGCTTCCATTTGTTATATATTTACCACTTAAATGGTTAAAACCTTCATATCCAAATTTCAAGGTGGAATAGCACTAAAAATTATAGAAGATATAAACAATATTAAATTGTGAAAGAACAGTACAGGAAATTGGAGAAGAGGTTACTGCTCATTAATTTGTCGTTTACCATCTTATATCTAATAATTTATTTCGAATAAAATTGACATTATATACAGTAAGGATAGAAATAAAATATATTTCAATTTGAAAACTTAAAACTGTATTGTGTATGAAAAGTGCAACGTAACAAAATTTAGTTTTCAATAAAATCCATGTTATAACTATTTTAACCAAATGAAATTTTGTAAAATAGAAACAAAGTACAGTATTCTTTCTGGAGTACTGAGTGATTCATTTTGAGATCTAGACATAGTGTATCAATGCATATTAAAAAGTTAGGCAATGCTCAAAGTTAAAATTTCGATTGATTAAAAGTTGAATGGGTACTTGCTTGGCCCCCACGTGTGAGGAGTACTGTTTTCAAAACATGAGCTGGTTATTTTAAATTGAATTCTCATAGTTTTTCTGCTCGCTTAAGTAAATTCCGGGACGGTTCCTTTACGGGCAGAAACCCACCAGGTTAGGCGGTAAAAGTGCTTGATGGTTTCTTAAAAATCTATCGCCTGTGGTGCAATAAGTCCAAAAAATCTTTACAAACTTTACTGAGCACATTTTTAATTGGAGTATGTCATATCATACTGAATTGTCATGAATTGCATCCAAATAAACTCTTCTTGGATATAAAATATTACTATTACACTATAATAGCTCCCAAAGTAATTGTTTCCAAACCGAGCAGCGAGTCCTCGATGAGCTGTGCATCACGGAGCCGAGACTCGCATATTTGCATAACCTTATTAATTGCCAACACCAACGAGACAAAAATTACACAACCGTTAAGATTTTCAAATTTGTGAACCTCGGCGGGCTGTTAATTTCTCCGCGATACAGTTTTAATAGCTTTTGTCCTCGCGGCCATGAATAGATAAAGCAACACTCGGCTATCCGAGACCCATTCGGATCTGTTGTTAATTAAAAAGAGTTTGTTTGCTTTTTACTTTGCGCCAAACAAGCGAGGGGCGATATTGGCTGAACTACGGAACTCTTTCTTTCAGATTCTTGATAATGTTTATCTTTGCCCTCCTCAAAGCAGATGGAAGTTTCAGATGTGTGTTTTGTATCAGTCGCCCGACTGAGCGTTTGAGATTCTTCTTTACAACTTTAAATTTTGCTTGTATAGTTTCTCTCGTTTAAGGAGTTATCTTTGCGATAGAATAAATACCTTGCAAACGATTGAGTTTTAGTGTTACAGTAATATTTTAGACGTGTGTTTTTAATAATTATTTTATAACATTGTAATTCATTATGTACAGTAACTTAATTAATGTTTTGGTCATACTATATTGGCGTACATATAGGCTAGTAGTAAAAACCTTTATGAAATTAGTAAGGTAAATGGGTTAGTGATCATAAATCTTCTACGGTCTTCTTTGGTACTTTCCAGAGCATTCAGGGCATTGGTTTTTTTTTTTTTTATTAGACTACTTTTCAATATTAGATTAAATTAATTTTTCTCTTCTTAATTTGAACTAAATCTATTATATTTTATTTCACATTGAATTTATCAAGCCTTCTATATGGTAAAGCCTTCGTTACAAAGTTAGGTTTTATTGTTGCCTTGTGTCTTTTTAATGGGTTCTAAAAGATTTATCGCCTTAACAGAGTTACTGTTCATTAGTTGGTTATAAATAAGTTGACCACATATGTTGTAGTGACAAAAATCTTAAATTAAAATTTTTAAGCGTTCTACAACAATTGAGCATAAACTCTTTATATTTAGTTATTTATTTGTATTATATTAATGATTACAGAGTAATTTAAAATCCAATGACTTTTTATTTTAACTGACTTACTTATTATAAAATAGTTAAAATAATCCCCGAAACTATACATGTTATAGTAATTTTAAAAAGGCAACAAAAGGCTATTTTATACGATTATTGATAGTTTGGATCAATAAGTGAAGTATCAGCTATACTGGGCATTGATACAGATTGATAAAAAGCACTGACTTCTAGTTTAGGCATTGTAAAAAAACTGCATCAGTATTCCATGTTTAGATTTCAGTTTTGCAATTTTATTTATTACAGAGAATGCAGTTGTGCAGTAATGCTTTATTTTCTGCTCTAAACTATCACTGAAATTCCAAAACGTATTTTGGTAACATGTATGGCTTTTGTAGAATAAAAAAAAATAAATGGTATGTAACAGCATATACGTAATCTACACTTATTTTTTGTCTGTATAGTTTTAGTGATCATTAAAATAAAAACCACATATGAACAGCAAAAGACATGGCACATTGCAAAGTCGACCTTCCATTCGCCAATATCCCACACTCTGACACGAGTCAGGCGCGATGCAACGCTTAAACTAAACACCAAGTTCACACTAGACGGTAACGCTGAGTGTAGAAATCGGCTGAATTGGGCCACGGAGTAAAGGGAAGGCCGTAAACCAGAGAAGGTTGTTGGTCAAAGCGGAAAAACGGCGCGTTACCGCGGCCAGCTGAGCGCGGCGTGTGCACCGCGCATGTAAAGCATCCATTGTATACGTGGGGCCCAACACACGTGCTCCGCTAACAGGTGTTGGCGGAAACGATGGCTACATTGTGTGTTTAGCAGTAAAAGGTATCGCGTTCCGTGTGCTAACAGTCGGGCATAATTCCATGTTCATTTACACTATTAGAAATAAAATAATTCTCCACCTAAACATATCATTTGAAATATTTCAATGTTATAATAGTATGTTTCATTACTAGAACCCAAAGTGAATCTTTTCACATTAGGTCCTAAAATGACCAATTTTTAATAGGAACTACAGCGACTAAACAGAATATCTACCCAATCCAAAATTTTATAACAATTTATATAGGTGTAATATAACAAACCCGTTAAGCCTAAAATGACAAAATAAATCATATAATCGGAAACAAGGTAGGCTATAGTAGCCTACTCTGTAAATTTTAGTTGAATTAGAACTTTCATAGAAATTTCGAGCACTCTGTCGTCACCACTAGCGATTACTGTTCCACACACTGTATATCACTAGGGACGCTTCACAATAAAAACACCACTTCACTAAACAGAACTTTATTAATCACCACAATAAACACATACAAAGATTAGTACTCAACAGCACTATATCAATGTAACACCACTGTTCACTAACTGATTCACTGTTCACTCACTACACTGACTGACTACCACAGACTACAACTGAACCGAACTCACTGACCAACACTGACTATTACAACTCACTACAACTAACTGACTACCACTGACTGACTACCACTTCACTACAACTAACTAACTCTACTACTGACCAATACTCTACAACCAACTGAACTCTATGCGGGCGCAGCCCAAATATATATACATTCTAAAAATGTACTAGCCAATTCCAGAGAATTCGGTTCCTCTATGTCGTGTTTATTCGAGAGACAGAGACAGACGGCTCTGGAACAACATCCGTCTCGATCGAGGAATAATCCTTGCCTATTGCATGCTACTGCGCATGCGCGAGTAACTTGTTGCGTGGAACTGTTACAAACGCAGCAGGAGCAGTTGCAACGAGTAGCATTCCTCCGTCCCTGTTACTGGTCTTGTCTTGTGTGCCAGCCACTGCCACTCACTGCTCTTAGAAACAGGTATTCCTGGCTTCCTGTTCCCTGACATCGCTATCTCTGTGAACGCCCTTTCTCCTGTGCTACATTACATTGTGCTTACAATCAATTTCTCATTTTGGCTCACTCTAGTTTAATTTTATTCAGTACTATTGTAAAAGTAATCATATGGTGACCACTCCATAAATTGAAAGGTTAAATTAGAATAGAATGTGTAAAACTGCGTCACAACAAATTTATTATTTCTCTCACAGAGCTATTTTATAATCTTGAAGCCCTTACTCGGCCTCTAGGTCTATGCTAATTTTTCACAGCTTATGTAAGTTACAGCATCAAGCACACAGTTAGCTTACTAAATTATTGTGAGTCCGCTAACTTTAAAAAAGTACATGTTAAACATAGGTAGGCCCTAAATTTATTACCTATTTTTCCAGATAAAATTAATATAAATAGCCTAATATTACAACGTGGAGCAATTTTTGAGGGGAAACCTGATTACATTAAACTCAAACAATTAAAAAAGTTACCCAGTTATTCAAGAAATCTTTGTAAAAATACTGTTAAAATACAAGTTAAAAATTTATCTAAAAAATTCTTATTGAAATGAGTTTTTACTCTCTACCAGATTATAAGTTACTTTAATACCACCACTCTTCACAACCAATATACAAGACAAAGATATGACTGGTCCTATATGGCCCAGAGAGGGTTCCCAAGGACGACGTGGGAGGTAAAAGGTATGTAGTAAAACACAAGACCTCAAGTTATGGGTCAGTATGGTAGTAGAAGGGTAGTCCGTGTAAAAGAATCGTAAGTTAGAAGCAAGAAACGGTAACAGAGGAATGCTCTTAGTTATAGTTGCATCTCTAGAGGAATGCTCCTCGTCGCAACTGTTCCTGATGCGTTTGTAACAGTTCCACGCAACATGTTACTCGCGCATGCGCAATAGGCGAGGATCATTCCTCGATCGAGACGGATGTCTGGAACAAAACTTAGAGGTTATGTTTACTAAACAATAATACATATAAACAATGTCCTACAATATCCAATAAAATAAATGTATCTCCTATCATAACTAGATAAAAGCGTAAGTACTGTTAGTACTGTTAAATAAACATTAATGCTATCAAACATATATTGAATTCCTTATTCTATAATTTTCTAGACTTTCGTTCCATTAATTTCTAGATCGCTTTGCTAGCTTGTTCCTGAAGCCAATATAGAACTGACAACTAATTAAATAATATGCAAATAATAAATTATAGAACCTAATAATAATTAATTTTATTTACAAGGTTACTGAATGAATAAAGGTTATTGGGATATTGAAGGTTTTAACAAAAGACTAAAGCTAGGTCTGGCCAAAATATTGTAGGCCTAATGCAATTAGGCTAAAGCATACATGCGACAACTCCCATTCGGAGTTCCAATCGATATTCGAAGTCTCCTAGTGTCACTTGATTATTTCAAATAAAAAAGAGATAAAACCCAAGCCCAAAAGAAAGCATTTCATTTTCTCTTGGGCCTACAAGTGGTCAGTTTGGACTATTTGCAGCTGCAGGCAGCTGATGCAGCATGCACTGTGGAGGCAAGATTCCTGGCTGGAGGAGGGCCGTCGCGGTGGTCGAGGGAAAGGGGCGATGGTGATCACCAAGGCCCCTCTGACTCACGGTGATAGCGGCCGGAGGTCACCAGATCTACGGTTCGATCACTCCCAGATAGATTTCTGGCAGCTGCTTTATGGGTAGTGCAGAGCAATCACATTCATCCCGACACTTACAGTTCCACAACAGTTCCTGGTTCCGCCACGATCAGGGGATCCGCGCTCATGTTGGTCAAAGTTAAAATAATTTACTCATACTGTATTCGTCTTTTGGCTTCTATATCCTTTGTGAAAGAGGAGATCGATCAGGTAGATCAGCAGATGGGATTCGTTTGAATGAAATTTTGTGAAATTCAATTAAATGTTAGGGGCCTACACCACATAAACCAAAACTACCTAATTATCAGAGATAGGCTACCCTTCTGACGAGAATGCCACCTTGATAGATAAAATCTTCAAATGTTTACAATGAGTACCCTTTTAAGATAATAATAAAGAGACGTGAGAGGGCATGAATGCCCTCAGCAGAAACTCACATTGTAATAGGCCAACTAGAAGGATAATAGTCCGACTAGAACATGAGGATTCAAAATAAGAGTCATAAGAGGTTTAAGTAGTGTCCAAGGTCTATGCTCTTGGACTACGTAATTTATGGTTCCAAATGGTGAAGGATTACAAAATAGAGAGACAAAAAAGTCTGATTGATTTCTGGACAACTGTGAAATATTTTGACTAAATTATGTATCCTGAACGGGAAATAACGCATTGAAAAATATTTATATGATCCATATATTTTTGTTTCAATATTTTTTGTATGAAGAGAAAGTGGGACCGGAGAAGCCTATTTCTACTGTGAGTATTTCTATTGTAACTACTGTATTCAGTTATTGACATGGGATATTTTGTTGATCTATGGCGTAGGCACAGTAACAACGTTATGCAAGGCCCATCCCGTACCCTCATTTAAACATAATCAATATTTGCCTTTGAAAGCCTTATCTGCAAATGTGTCTTGACGAGCCACTTAGTTATGCTGCAATACGCAAACAAGCTATTAAGAAAATGGTCTACAGTTGATTTAAGATTATATCAGAATTAAAGTTGTTTTATGTATCATTGAAGAACCTTAATAACTGATGTGAGGACATCTAGGTATCTTATATCTTGTACCAAACTTTCTCTCAGGTTCAAAACCAACATTTAAAGCGGGCTGTGTTTTGTTTTTGCTATTCACTAATCTGGGCAAAAAGTAATATAATCTTTAAGCAGGTTAATTGATTTAAATACACCTGTCGCAGTAGACCTGCGGTTTTTTTAACTTCCCCCAATAAACACCATGAGATTGAGGATGTAGGTTTGCTTCCATGGGGGTATTATTAGTAGATATAGGAAAATCTCTCAATGAACGTACATACTAAATTGCATTAAGTTATGGATTTTTTATTTTATCCCATGAGTAGGTAGGTTTACCACCATAAACCTTACCTAGTGAATGTACATACCAAATTTGATCAAGTTATGTCAATAAATATGTGATGTACAAGGATTTGTTAATTCCCCATAAGAATAACATGGAAAACCTATTTTTGGATTTTCTCCGTAACCTGTTAAGCCAAGCTAAAAATTCGATATAATATTTTTTTGTTTTTTAGCCCTTTTAAGTGTTTTGGTTTTAAAATGTTGATTTTTGAAAAATTTGGTCCAAAAATACCAAAAACCCATTTTTGACCCTTTTAAACCCCCATAAAACCCCGTTTCCATAACCCGATAATGCTGGTTGGCGAACTCATGAAAATAGACCTAATCCTACAACTTCATACCAAATTATACCAGGGTAGTTGAAAAGTAACTTACACTCCCTCCTTAACTTTTTAGCAATTTGAGATATTTGGATTCGGTTTGCGGAAACCTTCTTGGATATGAGGGTCTACAATAATGATGGTACAATAACCTCATGTCCAATAAGGTTGCCGCAAACCAATTTCAAGTATCTCAAATAGTTAAAAAGTTATGGGAGGGGGGGAGTGCAAGTTACTTTTCAAAAACTCTGTATAGATAAATAGATGTAATTATTAAAAGAATAAAAATTCCATAGTACCCTTTAAATTTAATTTTAATAAATAATATGAAATTTTATTTAATAAATAACATGAAATTCAAAGGGTACTATGGAATTTTTATTATTTTAATAATTACATTATTAGTAGCCCTAAATGTGAACAAAAATAAAATTCTTATAAATAGATGTATATGAACAAATGACATATATATGAAAATGAACAAATGGTGTTTTTGGCTTCTGGGGACCTCAAAATGACAAAGTAAGTTATAGGTTTTCCCATGGCTTCTACCGTAATAGCGTATTCCCTATAGGGAAAATTCGCTAAAACAACTATTATATGGGATACGTTGTTCTATACCAACCGTTATACCAATCCTACATATTAATCAATCAAATAAAATTACATGCTTAAAAGTTCATCACAATACTTGCCTATTTTTTAAAGAACAACAAATAGGCTATTCAATATAGAACAAAAAAGGGTAGTTAAGGGAAAGTTTTGTCTCAGTCGTGAAAAACTTATTTCTTTATTTTTTTTGGGTCGCTGAACACGAATATGAGGTTTGCTAACAGATATTTTGCCCGGAACATTGCCATTTTTTGCAAAATAGTCCCATTTTTTATGTTTTTTGCCTAAATATTGGTTATTATGCATTATTACAAAAATGTCTTGGTTATTATATTAAAGTAGAGAAAATTTCCTACAAGTTTTGTATTTAACACATTTTTCTGCGACAAACCGTTTATCCGCTAGAGCGCGTTGAAAAAGAGCCGAAATAGAAAAAATCACAATAACGCCAAATCCCGCCCTTTAACGTTTGATTTTTATGGAAACGAGTAATGTTATGATGGATTTGACTGTTTAAAATACAAAATTTAATGAAATGCAAAAAAATAAAATAAAAATTACTAAAAACCATGATGATTTTTTACTAACTATGAACATTATTTACGAATTAATAATATTTGATTAAAACAAAATGTAAGAAATAAAGGGATATAAATGAATAAAACAAAATTACTGAGGTTGCAGGTGGCCCTATTCCAACCCCAACCTTCTGTTGGTTTATCGATCTTCATCCATTAGTGCACTAGATATAAACCCTGTAACTGTGCTGGGTTGCTGCTGCTTCTGAGGGTGGAAGCGCAGCTATTTTGATGAAGCTTTAAATGCTGCCTTCAGTTTAGGAAGTAGTTGGTTCAAAGAGGTCGTGGTCTTCCCGTTGTAGCCTTACACTTCCAATAAGAATCTTTCACCAGCTACTGCTATGCTTCGGGGAGAGGCTTCACTGTTTTTTTAAAACACTTAGAGCACTACTAAGTTAAGGAGTTTTTGTGGGTGCTTTCACAAAATTTACTTTTCCTAGGTTGAATGGTACAGAGGTCGTTTCAAATCCACTCAATGCATGTAAACACAGAATATTTTCTGCAACAATTTTGTCCTTGACAACAAGGAGTGGGTAGAATGTTGTTTGTGGGGACCCAGCCTTAATAATAAGAGATTTACTTCTTTATTACCTAATAAGCTGAGCATGCGATGAATTATTTAGAAACTAGCAACGGAAGACGCATACACATTGATAGTTACAGAAGCTATAACATTAGCTAAGTATTGTGAGAAAATAATTGTTGGTGAGGATATTGACCTGTTTTTTTTTCTTCTTTTGCGTGTGAAGGAAAAAATGTTTTGTTCTTAAAGCCAGGGAAAGGCAAGATCATCTACGCGAAAAATTAATTCGTTTTGCATCAACTTCGCGAAGCTCTAAAAAGGTCCCTAAAACTGTGCATCAACTGCGCAAGACCTGAGCCAGATATACTTGAGTTGGCGGCGGAAGAAATCTCCTAGTATACAGGTAAACAGCTCCTCCCGTATCACAAAATGTGGTAAAACCCCTGGCTTTGGCACTAGCTTTCGTAAATATTTATAATCTCCACTCCCCCGATAGTTTATTGATTATTTTGGTCCGTTACGGTGTACTTTTTAAAGTAACAACACCCATGTTGCCTTGGATTTTTTTCGTAAACATATTTTTTTTGTAAGTGTTCTAAATGCTTATATTTTTTGTTAAAAATTGTGTGATGATTTTGGACATATTTTTTCACTGTGAAATTTACTAGTGACAAAGTATACAATTTAATACTTAATGCTGGATAGTCTACAGGTTTCAAAGAGTTCTGAAATCGCCAGAGTATTATAATATATCGTCCGTATGGAAACTATATTTAAATAAATATACAATAATTTATCACCCGGTTATGGAAATTAACATAACCATAAAGCTACTCCGCTTCATCGGGTGAACAGATTTCCCGTCAACAAATGTATACATAGCGTCAAAAGGAAGACAGTTGACAGTTATTGACGAGCGGCCTACTAAGCTTTTCACTGGATATAAGTCAGCAAAAAGAAAAATTAATGAAAATATTTTAGTTTTTCGTTTCATTTCAATGGGAAATTAATTAATTTATAAATATTAAAACCCCATGTTGTCTCATGATATGGTAGTAAAATAGACCCACCACCCACCACTTCGCGCAGTTAGGGCACATCTCTGGAGACGTCCCTTGGAGTGTTTCGTGCACTTGATGCACGCCCACCTGCAAAACTCTGCAAACGAAATTACTATTTCGTTTTATTCATCTATATTCATTTATTTCTTACATTTGATTTTAATCAAATATTATTAATTTTTAAATAATGTTCATAGGTAGTCAAAAATCATAATGGTTTTTAATTATTATTATTTTTTCTTGGCATTTCATTACATTGTGTATCTTACACAGTCAAATCTATCATAACATTACTCGTTTCCATGAAAATAAAAAGTTAAAGGGCAGAATTTGGCGTTTTTGTGATTTTTTCAATTTCGGCACTTTTTCAAAGCGCTCTAGCGGATAAACGGTTTGTCGCAGAAAAATGTGTTAAATACAAAACTTGTAGGAAAATTTCTCTACTTTAATTTAATAACTAATACATTTTTGTAATAATTCATAATAACCAAGATTTAGGCCAAAAACATAAAAAATCTGACTATTTTTGCAAAAAAGGCAATGTTCCGGGCAAAATATCTGTTAGCAAACCTCATATTCGTGTTCAGCGACCCAAAAAACATAAAGAAATAAGTTTTTCACAACTGAGGCAAAACTTTCCTTTAACTTTCCTAATATGACTAGACTAAAACCGGTATATTCTTAAGGTTTTTAATTATGTATTGGCCCATATACTGTCTGAAACTCTTCTTTCGACGTATCATATAAATTTTGAACTTTATTCAATTAAATCAAAGCAATCGAAACGCAACTTGGAAATACCTAAGATTTAACAACAAAATTTGCAACAGAAACAATAATTGAATTATTCTGACTGTGCAGATGCCGGAGCGTGAGGATAATTCTTGGCTTTAAGTGCCCGCGCCTTGACACCAAGTGACAGAGCCAGAGGCGGATGGGATGAGTGCAGGGATGTGTCCTAGCTAGGCGGCTGGGCGTGGGAGTAGGAGCAGTACCATTAGCTGCACGGCACTTCCAGGAACAGCTCCGGCTGCGGTACCAGCTAATTGTTAATGAACACCTCCGATAATGCGGACCAACAACAACAACAACAACGACGGCCACAACTCTGCATGTGAATGCATGCCTTCACAGCTGGGCAAATTGTGGACCACTCTGCTTTTTGTCGACAAGTGATACAAACAAGTGAAACGAACGAGGAAACTCAACGTGTGAGTTAATGGTCTGGAATTATTGTTGTCGACCACGTAGCTGTACTTCAAGTGTCAGTATGGGACAAGAAACTGCTGGGACGTCCAATAATGACAGTCTATGTCTCTATTATGCTAAAAACTTACAGACACTTATTTTGATATGCTCTAAGCAATGCATTTCAATTGAGAGTTTGAAACAGTGAAAATAATTAGGTTATTATAAAATAAATAAAATAAATTAGGTTAAATAAATTAGGTTATCACCGATTATTAATATTCTCTAATGAAAATTAAGATTAAAACTTTCTTAAAAGAAGAACTCTAATGTTAAACTAATATTGTAATTTCAGTATCAGTATATTTTGCGGAGATTATAAAAATCGTTATGCAATACACAAAAGGTAATTTGACATCTGAAGTGATTCGTAATATTACCAAAAACTACTATAAAATTATAATTTACAAAATATATTACCAGTATTACAATCAACAAATACTACATTAAACCAAACTATCGAACTAAATGTTTATTAAATAAGAGTTAGAATAGTTAAAATTCCTACGAGTGAAACAGTTATTCGAGATTGTTAGGGATTTTGCTTCTTTGTAGTACTGAATTCGATATTATAATAGCCTACACTTATTTTATTATTTACACTTGAATTTATTTTTTAATTATATTTTTATTTGAATGCATGACAGTTTTTTTATTCGCATGACGTAAAAGATTATGTTATATTTGACCGAAGGTGAAAGTTGAATTAATTTGCAGGACCTTCAATGTAAGAGCGTTAGAGGAAGCCAAAAAGAATCGTTGCTATGGGATTTAAAAATGAAAACGTTATAAGAATTAAGGCAGAATCAGTTCCCTTATGAGTTTATGGGTTACGGGGGAGATTGTTCACATCCTGGTGTCCCATGGGTCCTCTTCCCCCGTCGCTCCTACTCCCCCCCCACCCACCACCTACGGCAACCTCGCACTTTTAATCCTCTTTGCAAATCTTTCTTCGTTCCACCTTTCTAGCTATTTTTACCGACGATTATTCAAAGGTGTTAAAATTGACCATATAAGTAGTGGCAAAGTAGGGCTGCTGGCTCAGGTCAATGACCCCTGAGGAATGCTGACGTCACCAAGGTCACTGACGTCACGAATGACGTCATCGGTGATGTCATCGATGACGTCATATCTATGACGTCATAGGTATAACGTAATAGAAATGACGTCATGACGACGTCATCACCGCTGACGTCACCATAATGACGTCATTGACGTAATTAAGGTCAAGGTCACGTGGAAAGACAAAAAAATTTTTCTTTGCACTCTTGTGGTTCCTAGTATTCGGCTGTGGAGTGAAAATCCACGAGAAACCACAAAAGTGCAAAGAAAAATTTATTTTTCCAACGACCAGACCGAAAAACCTACCAAATGTGACGTAAGGCATTCCTCAGAGGCCATTGACCTGAACCCTAGCAACCCCACTCTTAAAACTAAAAAAATAAATAATTTTTATTTCCACTTACCCACTGGAGAAACCCGAAGCCCAACTGGAAACAAAATTGCGAACAGCCGACGGTGGTGGTGTCATCACCGCGCGGGAGCCGGACGCCGACTGACCGGACAGCACCGCGCCGTCCAGGTACCAGACCGCGTGGTGGGGGTTAAGTGGTCAGATGCGAAAAAATAAAAAAAATTATTTTTTTCCAACAACTCATCCGAGTTTGTTATTTTGCTGGACCTCCGTTACTTGGAGTGGAAATATTTGTCAAGAAAATAAATTTTTTTATTAATTTCTAAGTGACCTTGACACTTAGTCTGGAATTGGAGTCACCAGCGTTATTTTACTGGCAAAAGTTAGCTCGTCTAAAAGTTTTTGAAACATTTTATCATCCATAGTGATCTTGGTGTCCCTTGAGTAAAATTTTGGATTATTCCTAAGGCAGCGTTTCATTTTTGTCAAAGTGGAAGTCTTGGACACCTTAACAGAATTATTTTGCTTGGCCAGCAAAAATTTTGCTCTTAATAATTTTTCTCGCAAAGTTTCAGCCATAGGTGTGTCTCACAGTAAGGTTTGAATAAAACTGAAACACTTAGTCCAGTGTTGTACCTTAGCTGGAAGTAGTGGGGGAACAGGGCTATAGTGAGGGAATGAGTAGTGGAGGGGGTAATGCGGACTGTTGTTGGCAAGTGTAGAAACAGTTTGCTGGGAACTGTCCAAGGAGTAACACGTACTGTGCAGAAAAATGAACCGAGAGACTTGTGTAAAATTTAACTCCAAGAAATATTTAATGTAAGACTAAAAGAGGTAGAGCCAAATGAAAAATAATTTTGTAGGAGACGGGCATGGATCAGTTTTGTAGTAAAGTTCAAAATCCACTTGTGTGGAATAAAATTAAATTGTGAGCGAAAAATATTTAGCGACACCTGCAAAATACAAGTGTAGGAAAATATTAGGAGACCTGTATAGCTAAATAAAAATTAATTTTGTATGAAACAGTCTTCCAGCATTTCAGTTTCTAAGTCTTAACAAGTAAGGAATAAAATATTAAATAAGGAGTGGAAAATAATTTGTTAAGTAAATGTAAGTGTAGCAGTGTAACAAAAATTAATTTGGTGCAAAACAGGCTAGGTTCTGTTTTGCTAAGTTTATTAAGAAGGAAAAATAAAAATTTACTCACAGAAAAGTCCCGAGGCGGCGAGGTGTGGCGTGTTTGTTGGCTTGCAATAAACTGACTTACCTTCTGTTGAGCTACATTTGGCCAGTTGGCCAAGAAACCAGTCTGTTATATAAGCATTATGTAACCGTCTCTGCCGGCTGTGCTGAATCCGGCAAGCTAAAATATTATTCTATAGTACACCTGACTTGGACTGAAAATATTCTAAGTCCCAAGACCCCCCCCCCCCCCGGCCCCGGACGAGAAGTGAGCCCCCCCCCGGGGGGAGGAGGAGGTGGTATAGCCCGAGGCGTTGCCATACCTTGACACGTGTAGTATAATGAGATCCGGTTAGTAATGTATTCAGGTGTGGCTCTTAGAGATTGTCCAATGCCGCAAACAAGTACGTGTCGAGGTCTGCCTGTTTACGTAACCAGGTCCGGTTCCCCCACTCCTGACCGGCTCAGCTTCGGTTCTCTGAGGCTTAGCTTCCTCGCAGTTGCTTTCAAACACTTCAGCTGAGTGGTTGAAGCTCTGCCCTACAGGATTCGCAATGTAATGTTGGCGCCGCATTATATTGGGAATTCTTTTCTAGTCTAAGGCATGGCATGTGTAGTGTTAGGAAATAATTATATTTTGTGCTTGCTGCTTGGTGCTCGGTGTTGGTTGTGATTTAGTGAAAGTGTTGTGCAGTGAAAAATATTTGTGTGTGCTAATATTTCCACAGGTTGGTGTTAGTCTAAGTCTTGTGTTTAGAAAAATATTTCTTTGTATTAATCTTCCACAGGTTGTCCCTAAAATTAGTTTTTATAAATTTTTGGCTTCCTTAGCCTATGTAAATAGTTATACTGTTAAGTTTGAGGCTTTGAAGCCTCCGTAAAATTAAATTTTTTTTCGAGGCTTAGCATGCCTCAAGAATTATTTTTTACCAACAATAGTATGACACTTAACGAGCCTGGGGGTTGGCCCCTGGGGATCCACCGTTAGGCCTTGTGCCAGCGGCGCTGCTGGACCTCATCACTCGTCACTGGCAACATACGGGTGGTTGGCATCCTTCAGCACGAAGTGTCGGCCCTGACACTGACCGGTACATTAGGCTTTATGTCAGTGCATTGCATTAGGCTTTATGTCAGTGTACTGGTTAAGATGGGGCCCAGGTCATGATTAGCATGACCTTATGATTCCCATTGGGAACCAAAATTATTTAGCATGTTTCCCTTGTGGAAACTCAAAATTAAGTAAAAAATTTTTATTTTTTGTAACATGAATCCCCCTATGTTTAAGTTTTGTGTTGTAAAATATTTCTTTGTACTAATCTTCCACAGGTTGTCCCTAAGAAAAAATATTTTCTAAATTCGTATATTGGAGGATTAGCCTCTGTAAATTGGCAGTTAAAGTGTTAGGTTTGAGGCTTAGAAGCCTCCGTAAAATAATTTCTTTTGGAGGCTTAGCATGCCTCAATAATTATTTTTGAACAACAGTAGTATGGTGCTTAACGAGCCTGGGGGTAGGCCCCTGGGGATCCACCCTTAGGTTTTCGGACCAAGGGCGCTGCTGGACCTCATCACTCGTCACTGGAAACATACGGGTGGTTGGCATCCTTCAGCACGAGGCACCGGGTCCTGACACTGTCCGGTACGTTAGGCTTTATGTCAGTTTATCGGTTAAGATGGGGCCCAGGTCATGATTAGCATGACCTTATGATTCCCGTTAGGGGAACCAAAATTATTGTAGCATGTTTCCCTTATGGAAACTCAAAATTAAGTAAAATTATTTTTTATTTTTCACCTCCCCCTAAGTTGTGAGATTCCCCCGAGGCCTTTGACCGCCGGCGGTCTTAGGCCTCGGGGGAATTTCTTTTTAATTCTTGGATGACCTTGACCTACATTTGTGTGTGAATAAAAAAATAAAATAATTTTTGTTCCACATGTAGTCACAGTCAGCCAACACTTGGCGGATTTTTGCCAAAGTCCTGAGAGCTCGCAGGACTTAGAGCGATATGCGTTAAAGTGTTGGTTGTCTGGGCAGTGGTAAAATATTTTATTTGATATTCACACATAAGTAAGGGTAGCAGCCATCCAAGAGTTAAAGTCCTAGGGGTAGGTGACCCCCCCCCCTCCGACTCCAGACGGGAAGTGAGCCCCCCCCCCGAAATTTTTTTTTTTGGATTTTGACCTTGACCAAAAATTTTTTGCTCCGGACGAAAACTGCGCCCCCCCCCGAAATTTTTTTTTTTGGATTTTGACCTTGACCAAAAATTTTTTGCTCCGGACGAAAACTGCGCCCCCCCCCCCCCCCCCGAGGGGGAGGTGGAGGCCTCAGGTACTTTTCCATTGGCACGTTTGGCCACTTGGTTACATAAGTAGATCCGGGTATTACGTAACAGACTTGTTTGCCCCCACCACATAGTGTGCTGGAATATTCCAATGGGTCGCGAGCTGCTTCATTCTGCTTTCAGACTTGCAGCCTGCTAGCCGACTCTACACCGCTCTCGTGACCATGGGTGTTCGCATCAAGAATTATCCAACTGCCTCGCCTGCTGTGACCTCCGCTCCAATGCCGACCACTTCGCCTGCTGTGACCTCCGCTCCAATGCCTACCGCCTCGTCCCTTTCAATGCCGATTCTTGATGTTTCGCAGATTCCACTGCCGCCAGCCACGACTGCTTCGCCTCAAAAAATTATTGTGGACCTGAGACCCGGCGCTTCCTCTACCATCACTGCCAGCACTACGCTTCGCACAATTTTGACCACGGTGACAGCTATGTGTACTGTGACAACACCAACAGTCACAACCGTGGCAAGTGGAAGTAGTGTGGATCCCGGCCTGGTAACCATCAATTTGGACTCGGACGAGGAAATCTTCGAGAAGCCGAAGGAACGGAGGTCACCTTCCAAGCCATCTACTCCTATCAAAAATTATTTTTCCACCTTTGATCCTATCTCTCCCGTCCATAGCCCTTCCAAACCCGAACTAAATTTAACTTCTTTCCCTTCCACTTCCAATGACCTTCAAGTGGAGCAACCCACAAACAATAAAGTAAGTAAAATTAATTCTGGTCTGAAAAAAACAGTAAAGAAGGCAGCGGCACCGAAACGCCAATGTAATTATGTTTGGATAACTGGAGCGAAAGTAAATCAAAAATGCACCAGGTGGGCTGTGAGCGGCGAGGAGTTGTGCCGCTATCACTTCGACCGCAAAACAGCATCCAATCGGAGCACTCTTGATTCATGTTCGCTTAACATTGCCCCTAAGAAAACCACACAGATTCCCAAGGTACGTTATCAAAGACTCTATGCTGGTGAAAAATATTTCTTTCGAGCACACGTTTGTGTGAAACCTCACCTGTTTTTGATGAGGCATAAAGACCAGAACGTTCATGTAAGGGTTGCTAAAAAATTCATTGTTCCTAGATTTATGACCATCAGAGGGTACTTGATACGTGTTAAAGTTTTAAACAAGCTGAGGACTGTGTGGCGTTTGCAGGAGTAATGCAATCAGTAAGACTGTTTGTTTAATTTTCTAAATTTTGTTTTCCAAACATTTCCTTTTTCCAAATTAAAGTTTATTAAATTTTGTTTTTCCAAATTATTTCTTCACCCTCTTGAAATAAGGGAGGGGGGTATTATATAAATGAGCTATTAAAAAAAACAAAAAAAAAAAAAAATAGTTCATTTATATAATATCTTAACCTGGGGATAATGTTTTTTTCTTAAAAAAAAAACATTATTCAGACACGTCCCAAACCAGTGTCCTGGATGGTGAAGAAAAAGTTATAGCAAAAAACTTTTTTGTATTAAACTGATGTTTAGCTTCAAGGTAAACCAGTCAATGATCATGTGACAACAGGGTTCCCCCACCATTACTGAACTCTTATACCCACTCACTAAGCTCATTCTGCCTTGAACGTTTCAATTTGTCAGACGTAATGTGCAGTATCAATCCGTTTGTTGGAGACCTGGAATTGCAGCGTTTACCATCGGGGCATGTATATGCTCCGATGCTGGTGGAATATAAAAATTATTGTTCACCTGAACAACAGGTGTCCACAGAACCTGGACCTTCTAATGATGGTGAAGAAAACAGTATTTTGAGGAGTGAGTTGGTCAGAAATGTGTCCCCAGAACCTGGACCTTCCAATGATGGTGAAGAAACTAGTATTTTGAGGAGTGAGTTGGTCAAGGGTGAATTGGACAGAAATTTAAAAAGTAAATATATGAAACGGTTGGCGGATCAAAAGCGTAACTACAAGGAGCGAGCGGCAATGTTCCGTTTGCAGTTGTTAGTGCCTAAAATCAGCAAACGTTCCAGCAAGCTCGACACCCTGACAGCCGCTTCTGATTACATCTGCTTGTTGGAATCAAAAATTAAATTTCTTGAAAGACAACTGCAAAATAAAAATAATAATTCTGAATATCTAGTGATTTGAAGTCCTGAGCAGGTTGATGATGGTAATGAACAAATTTTAGGAATGTAAGTGATAAAATTTTGTTTTTATTTTGTGTGAATTGGACTTGAACACGGATTAGCTGTTTGGTATGTGGAAAAAACAGAACGGGGGATAGAGCACTCTGTGATACTGGAATAACATATCACTTAGTGCTCTATCCCCCGCTCACAGGGTAATTTTATTTGACCTTGACCCACTAAAAAAGTGGTGGGGGTAATTTTAACCAAGCGTTGGGTTTTGAGGAGGTTGCTCAGTCTCAGTTTAGCGTAGCCAGGAGACACACACTTGGAGATGACTCCTTCCAGTCTTCAACAATTGTGTTTGGAAAAAATTTCTGATGAAACTGAATTGTTCCGTTATGTGGTGCATCAGTCTGGTGCACCACCAAAAATTAAAATTTTAATTAAGGAGTTTGATTTTGAAAGAAATGGTTACACCAATTATTTTGCGTATGTTTTTAGAAATGAAAATCTTAAGTTTTGCAAAGACTGTGGTTTTTTTGCGTGTGAGGACATGACAGAATTTGTAGAAAGCGGTGGCTACATGGTGATGACTGGAATTTCTAACCTAAAAAGAAATGAAATACCGCAAGAAAGGTGTGATATTTGTGCAGCTTATTTACACGACTGGCATACGTATAGCAGAAACCAGGTTGAGCCAAAAAGAAGTTTATTATTTTGTTGGCCAGGGGTAGCGCCTAGGTTTTAGGTGTAAAAACAAAATTTTACTTATGGTATTTAATGTATTACCTTGAAAAGTGGTGGGGGTAAGTTAATATATACGTAGTGGAAAGCATCTGTTGGATTTATTCTTTGCAGAGCACTTCAGCCAGCATCATCATGGTAAGCCATTGTGTGGAGTTTGTTCTGTTGGAGGAGGACCTGGTGGAGATAGTGGAGCTGATTGAAGATACAACCAGGAAAGGAACAATAGAAAATGTAAGATGTGAACCTCAGGACGAGAGGTCACAACAAATTGTACAAAAATTTATTTCCAATCAGTTAACTGACAAAACTACAAACTTTGAGTTCGTAAAGTATTTATTTGATAACAAAGTAAATGCAAAAATGGCAATATTTTTTAAGAAATGAAAAACTTATTAGTTTTTGTTATACGAGCTGGACTTGGACTTGGACTATGATATTTTGGTTAATGGATAACGTGGTGGTGGGGATAGTTTTGTGTATATAATAGGGTTGTGAACAGCAAAGGTGAATATTCAATCACGATGCCTCCGAGGGACAACACCGTAGCAGCACACAAGAAAATTTCACTTATTTTGCCAGAAATTCCAATAGAAGTAGTTAACCAGGAGGAAGAGGAAGAAGAAGAAGATGTAATGGAAGAAGAATTATCCGAAGAGGAAGAGATGGAAGCAGGTGAAAATAATTTTGCAAACACTGATGGTGACAGCTTTGACATTGATTTGTATGCTGATGAAACATTGGAATCATCCGAAGAAGAGGACAATAAGGAAAACATCACTCCTCAAATAAGAGCAGTATTGGATAAAATGTCATTGTGCAAAAGACTTGTGATGTGTAGCAGAAAATTATTTTTTGATTGTAGTGACGAGGAGGACAGTAGTGATGAATATTCACCTTTGTAAAAAAAATATTATTTAGCATTTAAAAACCCAAAAAAAATATAAAATGTTAAAAAGAAAAAAAATAGAGCGGGGGATAGAGCAGCAGATGCTCTATCCTCCGCTCAAAATAATAATGTCCGATGACCTTGACCTACTTTTGTGAATTAATTGTGGTGGGGGAGAGCATTAGTGGTGGGGGAAACGTCATATATACGGGTAGTCAAGCCTCAGTCTCATTTGGTAAGAAAGAGGGAACGCTGGATAGGAGGTGATGGTAAGATTGACTTTATAGCAAATACTTTAACACTGCAATATGTTAACAGGTTGTCAATGGTTAGGAAATATTTTTATTTTTAGACTCGCTAGTTTGTTTAATCTTAAAACTTTAAATATATTTTCTTTTGGTCAAATGCTTTTGCCATACTTCCTACACGCTAACACTCATATAAAGTACAGGATTAAAAGCTGATCTCTCGGGGAAATACTATGTAGCCACCTCACATTGGTTATCGGAGTCGCATAGTATTGGTGATTTATACAACATAAAATTTTTTTTCAATATGTTATATATCACCAATTCTTATTCGAGTCAGATAACCAATGTTAGGTGTCACATAAGTATTTCCCCGCGAGATCAGTCTTAATTCTGTACATTTTTTGAGTTTTGGCGTGTGGTAAGTGTGCTAAAAGCATTTGCTCAAACAAATATATTTAAAATTTTTAATTTTAAACAAGCTGGATGGTAAAAAAATAAAAAATATATAACTTTTGAACCTGTTTACATATTATTGAAAGTATTTGTTAGAAAGTCGATCTTACTATCATCTCTTATCCAGTGTTCCCTCTTTTTTACCATATCAAAGGTGGCCTTGACCTATATTGATTCTAAATGAAAGTTTTATAAAGAATTTATTATATTTTTGTTCTGCGCATGCGCAGAAGGAGTTTTTCCCAAGGTCACCCCCACCACCCGTTATAAAAGGAGGTCGGCTAACCCAGCCTCTCATTATTGGATAAACCTTCGTGGAGTAAACATCCAAACGCTCTTGTGGTAAAAATGCTTCTTTGCCACATTTGTGGGGAATTTTTCCCTGATGAACATATTTTGCAAATCCATCTGGAATTGCATAAAGAAGAGGACAATGTGCAAGTAAGTGAACACGATTTGGACTCTATTGAAAAATTTTTATCAGAACATCACAGAAGACTGGACGATTGGGAAAGCGAGCTGCAGTTGCTGCAAAGGAGGAGGCCAACCGTCATTCAGTTTGGAGGCGCCGGAACATCAGGACTTGGAAATAGACCTACAGTGGACATGGACACGGACACGGACTTGTCGGACTCGGACTCGGACATAAACATGGATTTGGATTCAGAATCTGAAGGTAATGGCATAACACAACTACGCACTATAGCATTGGAAGGACCTGTTGTCACACACTTTACAATAAATAATGTTCAATTGGAATTACAAAATTTTATTGACAGTGCAAAACTTTTAGTTAGTAAAACACTAAAGGAAGAGCTTAGAAGATTAAATTTTTTTAAATTTGGACTGGTATTAGACGCTATGTTCACAAACACTGATGGAGAAACATCACCAAGAGGATTTGTAACTAAAAACCGTACTTTAACTTTTGCATCCAATATTGATGATATAATTGTGGAGTGTTTGGAAGAGTTATTGACGAAGCTTCAAGAGCATGAAGGAAGGGGATCTGGCTGGACGCTAACATCAGTGGAAGGTATGGATTTAAGAATTCAAAAGCATGGGTATGGTATGAGGGGGAGTAGTTTCATCCCCCTACCAAAAAAGATCCAAGAAACCAAAGCGTGTATAAATGTAAACAATTTTGACACGGAATGTTTTAAATATTCAATGCTAGCCAAATATGTTGTAAATAATACTTGTAGACCCGGTGTTGAATATCAAAATGTACAAAATAGATATAATTTTTGTGGTATGGTTTATCCTGTAAATATTAAAGATGTATGTAAATTTGAGAAGCAAAACCCCGGAGTCAGTGTAAATATTTTTGGGCTCGATGACGGCAATAATGTGTACCCACTACGGGTTGTAAAGAGAGAACTTCAAAACCATACGGATTTATTGTTGATTACAAAAGGTGAAATATCTCACTATGTATATATTAAAAATTTTGATGCCTTAGTCAACAAACAGCTGTCTCGTATGAAGTGTAAAAAAACTTTTTGCAAAAGATGCTTCTGTTTTTTAAATAAGGATATAAGGAGAGGTGGTGCCCAGTGGTTGTTGGAACATCAAAGGCTATGCAATGAAAATTACGAGTGTAAAATTAGTTTACCACCACCAACCCGATCTGTTGTACAGTTTAATCATATTAACCACCAGTATAGGATACCAATTGTTGTTTATGCAGACTTTGAGTCTACACTTGTACCGCTGGAAAACCCTGACGGTGAAATTACTAGAAGAACCAAGTACCAGATGCATAAACCAAATAGTTTTTGTTTGTTGGTTAAGTCTACCCTATCTGACCAACACTTGCAAAATTTCGGACTAACCACAACACCGGTATTGTACAGAGGTGAAAATCCTGCTAAATATTTTGTAGATACGTTGTATGATATAGCTAGTAAGGTGGATCAACTGTATGATAAAAATAATATTGTTCCTATGTTACCCCTTGAAGAAGAGGAGGAAATTCAATTTTTCAATGCTACATCTTGTTATATATGTAATAAAGAATTTACAGTGGACAATTATAAAGTTCACGATCATGACCATCTGACCGGATATTACAGAGGACCAGCTTGCAATGCATGTAATTTAAATTTAAAACTTCCAAATTTCATTCCAGTTGTGTTGCACAACCTTAGCGGGTATGATTCCCATTTTATAATACCGGAATTGGGAAGAGACACAGGCAAGATTGATGTGATAGCTCAAACTTTAGAACATTATATTAGTTTTTCTAAGAAAATTGGCAAAATAAAATTAAGATTTGTTGACTCATATAGGTTTATGCCATCAAGCCTTGCCAAACTAACTGACAATTTAAGACGACAGGATTTAAAGGAAACAAAGAAAATCGTACCTGCAGACAAATTGGATTTAGCATTAAGAAAAGGAGTGTTTCCTTATGACTATATTACAGGAATTGAAAAATTTGAAGAAACCAGACTACCACCCATTGAAGCTTTCAAAAGTAAACTGACAGACACGGAAATTTCAATTGAAGATTATAATCATGCGTGTAACGTCTGGAATGAATTAGGTATGCAAAATCTTGGTGAATATTCAGATTTTTATGTAAAATTGGATGTAACACTATTGTGTGATGTTATGGAACAATTTAGGAACACTTGCTTTGACGCCTATGGACTGGACCCCCTTCATTCGTTTACATCCCCCGGCTTAGCATGGCAGGCCATGCTAAAATCTACCGAGTGCAAGTTGGAACTGCTAAACGACATCGATATGGTTTTGATGATTGAATCAGGTGTACGCGGTGGATTAACACAGGCCGTTACAAGACATGTGAAAGCTAACAATAAATTTCTACCAAATTATGATGAGACTAAAGATTCAATTTTTCTTGGATATTTTGATGCCAATAATTTATACGGTTGGGCGATGTCCAAACCCCTTCCGTATGGCGACTTCCAGTGGGTAGACCCGGACAGCATCGGGGACATTATGCAGATCCCACAAGATGGACCGACCGGCTACATTTTTGACTGCGACTTCGAGTATCCAGAACACCTACACGATCATCATTACGACTTGCCACTGTTGGCTAAAACTGAAGTATCACCGACAGGAAGATGGCCCAAATTAATGATGACATTAAACAACAAAAACCGTTATGTGGCGCACTATTGGGTTGTACAACAAGCGTTGGAGTTAGGACTGAAAATAACAAAAATTCACCGAGTATTACAATTTTCTCAATCTTGTTACTTGAAACCCTACATAGACTCCAACACCGTGAGGAGAGCAGCAGCCACATCAGCTTTTGAAAAAGATTTTTATAAACTGATGAACAACTCAATCTTTGGAAAAACTTTAGAAAATAAGAGGAAACACAAAATTGTAAAATTAGTAAGTGATCCAAGAGCATTAGAAAAACTTGTACAAAAACCAAATTTCGGAACCACTATGATAATTAATGAAAATTTAGTAGCGGTAAGCATGAACAAAACCAAGATTGTTATGGATAGACCGTTGTACATAGGGATGTCAATATTGGATATAAGTAAAACGCATATGTATGATTTTCATTACAACAAAATGGTACAACATTATGGACGAGAAAATATCGGAGTAGCCTACATGGATACGGACGCACTAATTTATTGGATCAAGACGCAAGATATGTATGAAGATCTTCGAACGTTCATACACAAAAATGATTTTGATTTTTCCGACTACCCAAGAAATCACCCAAACTATAATGAAAATAATAAGAAAGTTTTAGGCAAATTCAAAGATGAATGCAACGGAGCTAGCATGGAAGAAATTATTGCACTAATGTCAAAATTGTATTCTTTCAAAGTGTATAAGGGAGAACAAGAAGAAACATCAACCACTAAGAAAGCAAAAGGTGTGAAGACAGGTTATTTAAAGAAAAATATAAACTTTGAACACTACAAAAACTGTTTATTTAACGACACCACCTTAACAGCAAAATTTAACACCATAAGAAGTGAAAAACACAAATTATACAGTGTTACAGAAGTAAAAAAAGCACTATCGGCAAATGATGACAAAAGACATATCATGGATGATAAAATTAACACTCTTCCTTTTGGCCACTACTCTCTTAATCCTATCAACGACTAACCTATTCTTCGTCCCTCTTCGACCCTCTACGACCTAAATTCCTTTTCCTTCCGTAAAAAAATGGGGAACACGGCAAGGCCAACCCCGTGTTCCCCATTTTTTTACATCAATTTGAATGACCTTGACCCAGTTAAATATGGGTATAATAGAAAAAAAAATATTTTTACTTCATCTACCGAAGAGGAAGGATAAAATTATGGATTTAAAACAAAAAATTGTTAATGAGCTTCATAAACCGGCTAGAAGAAAATTTCCCCGAAGAAATACTGTTATAAAAGGAATGAATGATCTATATCAAGCTGATTTAATCGAAATGATTCCTTATAGCAAACAAAATAAAGGATTTAAATATATATTGACTATTATCAATTGTTTTACAAAGATGGCAGATGCTTTACCGCTAAAAGATAAAACCGGCAAGAGTGTAACAAAAGCCATGGAAACTGCGATACAGAGAGACAAAAATACCATAAAACATTTACAAACCGATGATGGTAAAGAATATTTCAATAAAGAATTTTCAAATTTAATGAAAAAACACGACATAAACCATTATTCCACTAATTCAGAGGTGAAAGCATCAATCATAGAAAGATTTAATCGAACTTTAAAAGGTGCTATGTACAAGATGTTTTCAAACAGAGGATCGCACGTATGGATTGATATGTTACCAAAACTAATAAAAGATTACAATAACAAGTTCCATAGAACAATTGGTATGAAACCGAACCAAGTGACTAGTAAAAATGAAAAACTTGTATTAAAACGTATAAAAATGAATACTAAACCAAAAGTTGAAAAACTAAAGCCTAAAGTGTTTAATGTTGGTGATAAAGTGCGAATAAGCAAATACAAAGGTGTATTCAGTAAAAGATATCTGCCTAATTGGACAAATGAGGTTTTTACCGTATTTAAGGTGCAACCTACAGTACCGGAAACTTACATTTTAAAAGATAATAAAGGACAATTGCTCGAAGGAGGGTTTTATGGACATGAAATGTTAAAATCCACAGTAGGTGATGTATATCTCGTTGAAAAGGTGTTACAACGGAAAAAAGATAAAGTTAAAGTGCGATGGTTAGGATTTAATAAGAGTGAAGATTCTTGGATACCTAAAAAAGATCTTATATAATGATGGAGCATCATTTTAGGTTGAACCTTTACAAAGGATGGAGATAATACCGCAAAAGGATAGTTTTCCTATTAATAATATTGATGAACTCACGGTGGACAATTCAGAATTAAACAGTGGCAAACATGGTGTTTTATTACCAAACACGGTGCGTTGTCTTGTAACCGGTCCATCAAATTGTGGTAAAACAAATGTAGTATTCAATTTGATTACAAACCCAAAAGGATTGCGTTTCAATAACTTGTATGTCTTTTCCAAATCATTACAACAACCCAAATACCAATTATTAGAAAAAATATTTAATAATGTGCCAGAAGTGAAATATTACAAGTTTGATGCAAGTGAAAGCGTAATGCAACCGCATGAAGCTAAACCATTTTCAGTTTTTATATTTGATGATGTATCCTGTGAAAACCAAAACACTATCAGGAGTTATTTCGCTATGGGGAGACATAACAATATAGATAGCATTTACATAGGTCAGACTTATAGTAAAATACCAAAACAACTGATAAGAGACAACGCAAATGTGTTAATTGTATTCAAACAGGATGAAACTAACTTAAAACACATATATTACGATCATGTCAATGCGGATATGTCATATGAACGGTTTAAAGACATATGTGGTAAGGCTTGGGCTGAAAATTATGGATTTTTGACAATTATGAAGGAACAACCACTAAATAACGGCCGATACAGGATAGGTTTCGATAAATTTATATTAATTCACTAACCACTATATCACACAATCATTCTTGTACAGCACGTCTTGCTACAAACATGGTTAACCAAGAAAAGTTAGTAAAGGAAATTAAATCACTAAGTGATTCTATTCGGGCTAAAAACAGAGCGTTAAAATTAGGTATCAGCGAAAGGGAGAAATTTCTCGAATCTACTTTTAAACCTATTACTGAACCTTTGAAACAATTGAACAAAAAATTGACTAAACCTTCTTTTCAAGGTGATATTATTGCGCCGATAACAGAATATGAAAGGGAAAGTGTAATATCAGAAGAAATTAGCGATGAGGACCCGGAAGCCTCCATATTTAGTGATACAACGGCAGAAAGAGAAGATGTATATGCTGGTAGTGAAGAAGAAGTGGTATCTATAGCCAGTGAAGAAGAAAAAACAGAAGGAGAACCATCAAACATAAGCTTATTGGGTGAAAATATTCATACGAAAGGACCTTTAGGAAGAAAATACTTGTTAAAACTGTTAATTGGAACTGATTCTACTAAAAAATACCACAGTTATGGAGCAAGAATGTCCAAAGAAGGTATAATGATTGGTAATAGCAAATTAGATGTCGATGAATATGATAATATTCGCGTAGGTGATCAAATATATAAGGGAACAAGGGGACTATTTGAATTATTATTTCAAAATAAACCTTTAAAAGCATTGGTAAAAAATGATGATTTGGAAGTGTATAGCAAAATTTTGGAACAAACTAATGCATATAGAAGAAATTATTTACCTGAAGCACCCATATATAGAAATAGATCTGTAAAATATAAAGATTTTGTTTCCAAATTAATACCAATTATAAGAAGAAAACCTGTAAAAAGAAGATTAGTAGCATCCACTTTAGATTTAAGTTCCTCAGAACCGAGAAAAAGAAGCAAATCAGTCACCGGAAAAGGGTTGATGAAGAAACTATACAATACAAATGTAATTTATTACAATAATATCAATAAATTGGTGGATAGAATGAAACTAATACATGAAGCCAAAGAAGCGGGTCATACTGGATTGGAAAACGAATGGGTGGCTTTAGTGGATGAACTTAGAAACCGCGGGGTAATCTCATAAAAATGCGTTACCCCCTAAAATGCTATTCAGTTGCACCATGAGTGTCGACAAGTTCGGACGGTATTCCTCGGATGGATTATATTACGCGAATAACTTGAAAAGAGGTGCTGGTTTACCACAAACACCTGAAGGAGATTATGATATTAGTAATAAAAGGTTAAAAAACATAAAAGATCCCACGGATGAAAACGATGCAGTAAATTTAAAAATAGTAAAGGAAAAGATATCACCAACATTAAGACTACAAAATAACACATATGATGCAGAAAATCATAGAATTATCAACGTTGATAAACCAAATCAAAACGGTGATGCAATAAACAAAGGTTATTTGTTATCTGAATTAAAAAATACGTTAAAATTCAATGGAAAAACGTATAGTGCTAACAATAAACGTATATCCAACATAGATGATCCTAAAGATGAAAAAGACAGCGTGAATAGACGCTATTTACATTCTTTAATACCTGAAAAGACAAAAGATGGATTTTCTTTTTATAAATTTGTTATTAACGATATAGGTTATCCAAAAACTGAAAACGATGCTGTAAATCTAAAATATATTAAAGATCATTGTATCACACGTGATGTAGGGGTTATAGATTGTTTTGGTAATTGTTTAGCAAATGTAAAAGATGGTTCGGCTCCATCGGATGGTGCAACAGTAGGTCAAATGAAAGAGACTTTAAAACAAGAAACATCTGGATTTGTAAAACAAGACCAAGTGGTATCACGGCGGGGGGATTTGTTTGTACAAGGAAATGAAAAGTTTACATTACTTGAAGAAAAGAATTTACTTATTGATGGACATGTACCAAAGTATAATGTTTGGGATGGTAAAGGAAAACAATTAATAAATATAGCTCCCGCGTCATTGCCTGGTAATGTTGTTACTTTTGAACAGATAATACAATTAGAGCCAGGTGGACATAGATGGTGGAATTGTGATAACAAACGATTAACAAATGTTGCAGACCCTGATTATGTAGATAATGCTGTAAATGTTAACTTCCTTGTTAAAGTGATAGGTAATATATTATTTGATATGCATAATTATATTGCAGCCGGACAATATAAACCTGTTGATGAAAAACAGAGAAATACATGGATAAAACAAGAAATTCTTTATAAATATTTTTTTAATAAAACAACACAAATATTAGGATCCACACTTTGGGGTCCTTTTACTATTTAATTGATCAAAATCATAAATAACTTCATTTATGTTCAACTCGTCGTAGAGGTAACACATAAGCTGTGCATTTCAATTATAAAAGACAATCATGACATTTCAGTACATCAGTCCATATCGAGACACTGTAAGGAAAGGAGGTGGGATCACGTCCACAGCGGTTTCTCTATTAAGTAAAGCTTTAAATCGAATTCCAGTAGGATCTGTCGTAAATAGAGCAATAGACGCTTTACCATACGAATTTCACATACCGGGAGGTTATCAGTATTGCGGACCAGGAACTAAATTGAAAAAACGACTGGAAAGAGGCGATCCAGGCATAAATAAGTTAGATCAGGCTTGTAAAGAACACGATATAGCATATTCCACATTTAGCGATACAAAAAATAGATCAATAGCTGATAAAAAGCTCGCGGATATAGCTTGGCAACGAGTAAAGTCTAGTGACGCTAGTATTGCAGAAAAAGCAGCAGCTTTAGCGGTAACAGCAGGTATGAAGGCTAAAACAGCGGTAGGAGGTGGAAAAAGGAGGCGAAGAGTGAAAAGGAGATCGGCAAAGACAAAACATGGAGGGAATATTAGAAGAAAACGACGTTCCACCAGAAAGGGTAGCAAAAAACCAACAGTATGGTCAATGGTAAAAAACGGGGCAGGTCTATACCTAAGACCGTATCGTGCATATTAAATAAAAGAAATCAATTAGTAATACCACATAAAGCGTTAACAAATATTGAATTATTTAAATACATTTCATGTTTAAAAATACCTTTTTTTCGTGGTGTCTTTATGAAAGATGAATTACCAGTTAAAATGTGGAAAAACGAAACCGGCATTGTAAATTTAGACAATTCAGAAGGTCCTGGCACTCATTGGGTTTGTTATAAGAAATTAGGTGATAATATTTATTACTTTGATAGTTTTGGCAATTTACCACCACCTAAAGAACTCGAGCATTACTTTAAATCTGCTAAAAACATATATTACAACTATAAAAGAGAACAACCTGATAACACTTTAATATGCGGCCATTTATGTTTGGAATTCCTAGCTAAAAGTATCAGTCACAATTGAGATGTCTTCCTATACGGTATCATTAACAGGAAAATCGTCCACTTTGCGAAGTATCCTTTTTCCAGCGTTACGCTTGCAAGAAGGAAGATTTTGGGAAGCGGCACTGTTGGATTTTACAACTTACAACTCTATTCCCAATGTTACGGAAGATAAAAATAACTTATTGCATTACTATAAAGGAAAAGATGCCAGTGGGAAGTTTACAGACTTAGAAGTTTGCAGTTTACCCACAGGTTCTTATGAAATTGATCATATTAATGAATTTTTGCAAAATAAAATGGGAAAAGACAATATAACATTAAAAGGTAATAACAATACGATGAAAGCTGAAATTAACTCCAAATATTATATAGATTTTACTCAGGAACAATCAATCGGTGAATTGTTAGGATTTCCCAAAGATAGCCCAATTTTAGAACCAAATCAAACACATTCCGGTAAACAAACTGTAACTATACTAAAAGTTAATAGTATAGATATAACTTGTAACATTATACAGGGAGCTTACAGAGATGGAGCAAATACTCATATAATACATACTTTTTACCCGAGTGTACCTCCAGGATTTAAAATTGTTGAAAAGCCACAAAACCTAGTATATCTGCCGTTGAACACCACTTTCATTTCAGACATCGTGTTGAACGTATTGGATCAAGACGGTAACTTGATAGATTTCCGAGAAGAGCCAATTACAGTTAGATTACATTTAAAATCGACACTTTAATACAAAAATCATGGGTTTATCATTTAAAAGTGGACAGCCTACGGGAAACCGCATTAGTAGCTCTTCAGCTGTGGAGGAGTTAACACGCGAGAACATTCGTTTCTTAGAAAAGATTGGTTTAAAATTAACCGATTATGGATATACTGGATATAGCTCAGGGTCCAACATTCGATGAAACCCTATGGGAAAAAGAATATCACACCCACAACCCTTACACTTCATCAAAATTAAACAATAACGATGAAATTCGTATTCCCATACAAAATCAAGACATTTACACACTACCATGTGAAAGTTACTTGTATATCGAAGGAAAAGTAACAAAAAAGGACGGTACTACTACTGGTACAACAGTTCCATTTATAAATAACCCTATGGCTTTCCTGTTTGATGAAATTAGATATGAAATATCAGGTGTAACAGTTGATTCCACTAAAAAAGTAGGTATTGCAACAACTTTAAAGGGGGGTAACATCTATATCACCTAATGAAACCAATTTACTTCAACCGGCCGGATGGGTTTTACCTGAACATGACATAATCACTCCGAATACAAAGGGATATTTTGATTTTCATATTCCATTACGTTTGTTGCTTGGATTTGCTGAAGATTATAGAAAAATAATATTAAATGTTAAACAAGAATTAGTTTTGTTGAGATCTTCTAACGATAAAGACATTATTAAAGCTCCAGATGGTACAACGGATGCAAACCTAGAATGGAAATTAACATTAGACAAAATTGTATGGAGAGTTCCACATGTTAAATTAGCTGACGAACATAGAATGCTACTATTAAGGAAGTTAAAGGCTGATCGTGATATTGTAATTCCTTTTAGAAGTTGGGAATTCCATGAACATCCAAGCTTGCCAACTACAGATCGTCACACTTGGACTGTTAAAACATCTAATTACGTAGAACGAGCCAGGTATATTATATTTGGTTTACAAACAGATAGGAGAGACAGCATCACAAAACATGCAGGCAAATTTGATCATTGCAACTTAAAAAATATTAAAGTTTATTTGAATTCACAATTTTTCCCCTACGACAATTTAAATGTGTCATTCGCTAATAAAAAGTACAGTATATTATACGATATGTATGCGAGATTCCAAAATTCATATTACGGTAAAACAAATACACCTTTACTATCACCAGAAGAATACTTAGATGGTTACACAATAGTTGTAATTGATTGTTCTAAACAAAATGAATCAGTAAAATCATCAAGTGTTGACATAAAGATTGAAATGGAGTTTAATGCATCTATACCTGCAAATACAACTGCATACTGTTTAATTCTACATGATAAAATTGTAACATACACACCTCTAACTGGAATTGTTAAAAATGTATTGTAAAAAACCGGTTTTGTTACATTCCGCGAGTATAAAAGCGGAGCGTGCAGGCCGCTCCTGATCAGTTTGTTGCCTGACGTTGTATGGGTAGCATCATCTTCAATATGGCTTCTACAAGTGGTACAACCGAATGCGATATAGAAAAAGAAATTTCAGAATTTTTGGACATGAATGAACAGCAACACGTCACAAATCAAGAAGAAGAAGAAAAAGGTAAAAAGAAAAAATATTTGTCCAAGAGGAAAAGAAATATGGAAGAAAATATTTCACCAAATATTTTGATGGAAGTATTTTTAAGAATTTTTTATCCAATCTCTTCAAGTTTGGATAAAAGTGTTTTAATTGGAGTTATGAAATCAACCGACTATTCACCTACAGTAATTTTAACTCACGGAACAAAAATGATTTTGTTTACAGCCAATGCTTGGGAATCTTTTATGAAACACCTCCATTTGTTAGAATGTTACTTTAATAGCAACATGTTTGGCAGGAAAACAAAAGTAGGACTATTGGATTCAGACTTGGAAATTGATATTATTAAACACAGAGGTGAACATCAAATGAGATTCAGAGATACGACCAAACATGACATAAAAATTCAACTGAACAGAGAAGAATTTTTTATTTTAACATGTGCAACTGAACCAATAACAAGATATTTAAGACAGCTAGTATTCTCCAGTTCAATTATTAAAGATTATTTAACAGACACTTTGGACAAACAACCGGATGCACCAATTTTGTATGGACCTGTGGACACTTCAATATTCAACAGAATTCCTCATGAAGTTCAAATGTGGAGACAATTGGAACAATATGTGCAAGAAAAGAATAATTTTGTAAAATCGGATGAAGAAACACATTTCAGTGATGAAAAGGATCAAAGTGATGATAATGACAACAACAAAAATGACCAGATGGAAAGTTAAATAAAGTTTTAAAATTTTTCACAACACTTTACACTTGAATTGGCAAATTTTCAATAAAAAATTCAAAATTTTGTGGGGTCAGGCCTACCGGGGATGGTGCCCACGTTAAATATACGTGGTGTGGAAAACAGTTGACCTTCCGACACCGTGATGGATAGACTGGTGACCTTTCAAATGGACATGGAAGAAGAAATCAAGTCCAAACCGGGTATTATTGAATTTCAGGCGTTTCGTGGTAACGATGATCGGTTCATTATTAAAGAACTAGTATTTTATGATATAGATAAAAATATTCCTTATACATTTTTATTCAAACCACCATGCTCTTTTTCTTCACTAACCACCAAAGCCGCAACAACAAACCGATGGACTTGGAAATATTTTCATCACATCGATTGGTATGACGGTTTTACCAGTTATTCAGACTTGTATCATATTATGCATCAATTTTCAAATAAATTTACTAATATTTACACAAAGGGACTTGAAAAGAAAAGATGGATAGAACAATATACATCAAATCCAGTCAAAGACGTGCAAATTGATAAAAATTTTAAATTTATTTCTGAAAACGTTTGTATTTGCACACAAAGCGTAGAACATGAAAGGGACAGGCACTGTGCATTAAAAAACGCTTTAAAATTAGCTACTTACCTGCAAGATGGAGAAATCGGTGGTGGTGGTGGGGGTAACGTCGATTATAAAAGCGAGGAGCAGACCGAGACTTGGCACGAGTATTACTCGAGACTCCGAGACGACAACATCTCAGAGCTAGAAGACAGCGAGGACCTCTAGAACAACCATGGCATCCAACCAGTTTCTGCAGTCTTTGGTGGAACAATTCAACGCCCACTCCAAGTCTACAATTTTGCCGGTAAAAAAATGTTCAGAGCTGAAAGATGAAAAACATTACATCATACATGCTATGAAGAAGATGGAAACTACAGTCGGCGAGGCAATCTGCTACAGCTTGAGCGAAGCTCCATATACACCGGGAGATGAAGCAAAATTTTAAATTTATTTGCCAAAAAGATTCGTCCATCTGCTACAAAACGAAGACCTGCGCTCCATTCAACCGGGATGCCTCTACTTGGTGTCCCACGGATCCAGCGGCAGCAACTCCACCGAGCTGACCATCCACATGGCCGAGAAGCAGCAGTGTTAAATAAAATTTAAATTTTTCTTGTATCTGTTTGTATTCACTATATAATTTTTCTCATGTAATCTTGTTTGTACTGTATTAAATAAACATTACCAAAAAAAAAACAAAAAAAATAAAAAAATAAAAAAGGCAATATATCAATATGTGAAACAAATAACAAAAGGTTTCACATATTGATATGTTGCCTTTTTTTAAAAAGCTCTGGGGTGACCTTGACCTTTGACCTTTGCATTAATTAAACAAAATAAAAATATTTTTCAAACAGCAATGTGTGTATGTGTATGTGTGTGTGTGTGTGTGTGTGTGTGTGTGTGTGTGTGTGTGTGTGTGTGTGTGTGTGTGTGTGTGTGTGTGTGTGTGTGTGTGTGTGTGTGTGTGTGTGTGTGTGTGTGTGTGTGTGTGTGTGTTTTCCCCCACCATTTTGGGTTACCAGCATACAGACTGCAAAGAAGTCCAGTTTAATTGCAACTGTCAAACCATGAGCACCCTATTTGAGCTTTGTGTAAGAAAAATTATTCAAGATCAACAGCTATTTAGCCATACTTTACGTTCCAACGCTCCTCAGCAAATTAAAATTTTTATCAAACAGTACAAGCTAGACAACAGAGGTTACAACACTTTTGGGTGGTACAAGTTTGGTGATGGTACAAAATTTTGTCAAAATTGTGGAAGGGCTGCTGTATCTAACCCAGCACAATTCCTACAAGATGATGGATGTTTACAATTAGGCCATGTAGCTCCAGTTATGAGTTACGAAACACCCAAAGAACTTTGCACAATTTGTTCAATCAATATGTTTAGTTGGAAAAAATTTAACCACCTCCCATCAGACAGCATATAAAGTCCTTCCCCCACCACTATTTCATACTACCTTCAAACAACCATGCTAATATTCATTCCGCCTTTGGACATCACACGGAAAACATCAAGATGGCTCTCACTGTAAAATGCGCAAATTATGAAGAAGTATTTGTAAGAAATCTGCAAGAATTAAACGAAATTGTTAAAGAATTTAAATCACTAATCGAACAGGGATACCGACTAAACATGCAAATTTTTGCATGCAACACAAAATGCACCCATGGCTTCAGGGATGACGAGCCGCCAAGGTTACCATCATCATCAACTTCCTCGGCCTACTCCTCCAGATCGTCCATGAAGACTCAAGCCAGTCCAAACTTGGAATATTTCTCCTGACTAATATTTATATTTTGTTTCCTTACTTTACTTCAATATGCTTATTATTGTATTGTAATAAAAGAATAAAAAAATAAAAAAAACCTATCTTGCTACAGTTTTGTAGCAAGATAGGATTTTTTAAAACACAAATTGGATGACCTTGAACAGGTTCTAACATGTACAGGTGTAAACGTAACCACAAATTTAAACATTTTTTTTTTATTTCCTAATGGTTAACCTTGAAACTTCCCCCACCATTTTTCCTCTTGGAGACCTGAGAAACAACACCAATGTGTTTCATTACATCTTGATCTTTCAAGCTGCAAACATGGATGTCCCACCACCAATATATGAGGCTGATGTAGCAGGAGGACAGAGAAGGAGATGCCAGCATTTGGATCTAGTGGAGTTGATGGAAAGGAGAATTGAAGAAAGGCAGATCAGGAAGGATACCATCCTAACACAAAAAATTTTAAAATTGGATCTTGTCATGCTTCTGGCCTTACTCATTGCAGTCTTCGTCTACTTGGTCTACGCAGTCATATACTGTCTAAGGTGCACGGAGTGTGCTGACAAGGGAGCCAACTTGCCAGTTTTCAACGCTACTCTTTAAATAAAATTTTCTTTTTTAAAACTCCAAATGGTTGACCTTGAACATGTCTCAACCTGTCTGGTTGTATCATGAAACAGAAAAAAATTTCCTCTAAGCAACCCAACCCCCACCACCACCACGATTCCAAAAGAGCAATCCTACATGCAAGTCTGACTTCATTTCCAGCTCAGCTACGCTAGCGGTTACACGGTACAATGAAGTGGGAATTACTTGTTGACAACCTTGAACACCTGAAAGAAATTTATCAAAAACTGCACATGTTATTACTTCAACATCCAGGGATGGTAATTAAAATGGATTTAGAATACGACTGTCCAACCATCGACAGTATGGATATACCCGAAGGAGTGGTCCACAATACAGAAGAAGAAACTTGTTGCTGTGAAAGTAGCACTTCAACAACAACAAGCACAAGTCCATCCAGCTCATATGAGGATGAAGGCGGATTTTTGTAAATAAAAATTTAAATTTTTTTTTAAAACTTCAAATGGTTGACCTTGAACAGGTTTCAACATGTTGAAGAATATGGATGAAGAATAAAAAATTTTTTTTTCAATCTGATCACTTAACCCCCACCACATAACTGGGTACCTAGGATGCATGGAGCGACTTGGTCAGTCGCTATTCAACTCTTGCAGTGTGCACATCACACTTTTTCCGCTCAATTTACATAACTGGAGTTCTAAATGAAATATTTGGCTAAAACTTACATATTTCACAAGTTTTAAGCGAAACTAAAAATCGCGAAAAAAAATTATTTTTTTTTTTTTTTATTTTCATATGGTTCAAAATTTTACAAGTCCCAAGGTCACCTAAGAAAACAATTAGAAAAAAATTATTTTTTTTTTCATATAGCTCAAAATTTTACAAGTCCCAAGTTCATCTGAGAAAAAATAATATTATTTTTTTTTTTTCATAATGTTTCCAACAAGTACAAACTCGAATGAGTTGTTGGAAAAAAAATAATTTTTTTTATTTTTTCGCATCTGACCACTTTACCCCCACCACGCGGTCTGGTACCCGGACGGCGCGGTGCTGTCCGGTCAGTCGGCGTCCGGCTCCCGCGCGGTGATGACACCACCACCGTCGGCTGTTCGCAATTTTGTTTCCAGTTGGGCTTCGGGTTTCTCCAGTGGGTAAGTGGAAATAAAAATTATTTATTTTTTTAGTTTTAAGAGTGGGGTTGCTAGGGTTCAGGTCAATGGCCTCTGAGGAATGCCTTACGTCACATTTGGTAGGTTTTTCGGTCTGGTCGCTGGGAAAATAATTTTTTCTTTGCACTTTTGTGGTTTCTCGTGGATTTTCACTCCACAGCCGAATACTAGGAACCACAAGAGTGCAAAGAAAAATTTTTTTGTCTTTCCGCGTGACCTTGACCTTAATTACGTCAATGACGTCATTATGGTGACGTCAGCGGTGATGACGTCTTCATGACGTCATTTCTATTACGTCATACCTATGACGTCATAGATATGACGTCATAGATGACGTCACCGATGACGTCATTCGTGACGTCAGTGACCTTGGTGACGTCAGCATTCCTCAGGGGTCATTGACCTGAGCCAGCAGCCCTACTTTGCCACTACTAGTTTTACATTTTTTATAACAAAATTACTCAAAAAATTTTCTACACACCATCTATAAAATGCAATAAAATCAACTGTTTTCAGCCAAATGCATCTATAAAAACAAGTTTCAGTATATTATCGGAGACGAGGAGAAAAAGTAAGGGAGCTTTGGGGGGCCTTAATTATAAGGCGCGTCGTGAACGTGTCCTGGGTACCTTAATGTCTTTCTTATAAATAAACTACACTTTAGAGAACTGCGCCACAGAAAATATCTTTATTTCACTAAACAATGCTACGGACTTAAACTAAATTGGTTGTGTAATTAGGTTGTGTTTTTCTTCGTTAAAAATAATTTCATTTTGTCGTGTAACTTTCGTATATGGTTTATCAATAGACGTCCCTTATTTTTTTTACTTGGTATGCCAAATCAGTTTTGCCAGTTTGTTTACAAGTATATTGGAAACTCCCATTACATTATTGATACCTTTCTTCCTTCATTAAAAGTTTAATTTTTGATAATTTTTCTCCAAAACACCCATTAACTGTTTTATTACCGCCATAGCACTTTCCCTAGACACTGATAATCGTGTGACAACAATAATTAAATCAAATATCCGACCTAATCGCAAATCAAGTAACTTCTAAACTAGACGTTGCCCTTGATGGTAACAATAACACAGGCCACACCGCCGTACCCCAACCCCTTCCTTATCCCCTCTCGGAGGCAGCCCTACCGGTGTAATCTAACCACAGGATTACCTTCTACGCACTTCCTACTAATCAATTAATGGTCTACTTGATAAGTCCTTTGCAACTCTAATCGCAGTCGATGGCTACAAGTTTAATTGCGGAATACCGCCAAAATCACGGGTCACCTTCTTTATTGAGATATTATTTATTTTAGAGTCACTGTCGCTGTACAAGACAAATTCACCAGAAGCTCGGCGATTTTAAGTTTCCACTACTTTACGTTTTTTAGTATTCAAATGAAGCCAGGTGATAAAATATTTTTTTAGTACACGTTACTTTTTTTAAATGTAATATTATATATAATAATTTTTATGAAGATCGAATAAAAGCAATGAAATATTTTTTAAAATACACAATCACACATTATACTTAGGCCTGTGGGGTTTTTTAACAATAAATTATTTTGAAGCATTAATTTACTTAATATATAGGGCCTACTTTGTTAAAGTTGTAGATTAACTAGTAATAAACTAGTATTAACTAGTAATTATAAATTAGTAATATATAAAATGCAATTTATACTTTCCTAACTTGCTGCTTCAGTTATGTGAAAGATACTTATAAAGCCACATAACTGTCTAAACATTTTTCTCGATCCAATATGTTTGTCGCCTGTTATTTTCATTGATAGTTTTTCAAGTAATTAAATATTATTTGGTACAAGCTGGTTATAACATGTTAAAAGTATTTAAAGGCTGATTACCTTCTTACAATTATAATAGATTCAATTACAATTACAATTTCAGATGGCTCACATATATGAAAACTTTACATTATTATGTTCAGGAGTATTTCGTACAATGCGAGATAAAGGAGAACTTTCTTCTCACAACAACTTGTGATATGATTGCGATGTATTCACGTGATGCCAATACAGGTTACATATGTTGAATTGAAGAAAAACAAGTATGAACTATAGCTTAATCCAGGTAGCTTTGAAGTTTATTTTTGGTCTTATACCATCTATTGTATTGAAAATTTGACTTTAATCATAGTCCCATATTGCACTCTTGTTTTCTCAATAAATAAGTAAATAAAAGATAATTTTCAGTAACGGCCACCCTTCCGAGTCAGTCTTTGATTTATTTTTACTTTGGCGAGAGACAAAGTTTAAACAGTGTTGCTAAGTTTAAATTCGCTGAGACCCGATCAACTCCCCCTCAACCTTTGAATGCGTCAGTGGACGTCACAGGTCAGAACATTGGCTGTGTCCGAAGGTCACGACGAGTGTTCCCTCACAAAAAATCGCAAACACCGTGTAAAATATTTTTTTCTAATAAAACTGAACATTTACTTTATGCTGGAAATTGATCACTATAAACTATAATGTTACGACTATTAATTATTACTAGGGACAGCCCACTGGTCGAAATTCGAACAAAAACTCAGTTAATCTTGAGCCAATTAGTTTTAGAATGTTTTATAACTCAAACATCTGTTCTTCCTGATGAAAAAAACGCTGTAGAATGATTCAATCAATTATCCTTCTCCATAAGATTAACATTGAAACTTTGGAAGCCTCTAGGACGTAGCCATGGGGGCCGATGAACATTAAAATGTGATTCCGGTCATATACAGGACTATACCTTTTTAACGGTATGCACGGATCTCTTCTACAATGCGCACAACCTGATAAAAAAGGATAAAGAATCATGCTTGCCTATTAATATAAAGATATGTAAAAATAAGTGATGTATAAACAAATCCTGAACACTATATCTGGGAGGGGGAAGTAAATGTTATATAAAACTCTGTAGGCCTAATTATACAGGTACGATTCGAATCTTGGTTAGGTCAAAGACTAGCGATAAGGAAGGCAGGTGGTGCAGCTGACAGAATACGGCATCAAAGTCGGTATCATTACTGCATGAAAGAGCATCGGTAACAACGGACACCGTGGCCGCAGCGAGGGAACGTACACTTCTCTGGCTACAGCTACAGCTACACACAACTGGAATACATGTTTGGCTAAAATACTTGTGTAATGCTCTTAAAACATTTGTACTTTATGGTTATTTATTTATGTATTTGTATTTTTACCGGTAAGTGACACGAGGAAGTGCAATATATACGAGTATAATCGTGTGAGTATAAATTACAATTGTTTATTAGACTATTATGTATGCTATAAAAATAACAATATTTATTTCAAATCCGTGGTTTGTTATTTGAAAAATCTTACGGAAATTTATTTTGTTTTTGTTAATGGATTAAAGTGTGTTACCATCTAATATAGAATTGAAATATTAGACATAAAATTACGTATTACAGTGGTCTCGCCCGTGTCTCAGATTATTTACCGTCAAGATTTTATTTACTCTTATAAATCCTTAAAAAATTATAAATGTATAACCTAAAAACTATGTCTTATTGTATTATATTGCCACGGTGTTGCGTTTAATTTAAATACAGCTTGTCCCGGAACTCTCTAGAACCATTTCGTATATTTATTCTTGCATCGAGACAATACAAAACTATCACATAAATAGTGGTCTAAAATGCTTCATTATAAACCGATAGCCGCTATTTACTTTTTAAACATGACAATTTATATTCCCGTAAAGGATGGTTCTATTAGGTTCATATTTAGTATGAACATTTATTACGCCAATGTCCATTTTCAGGAAAAGAATAATTTTTATGTATATTTTTAAAATGGTGGCCTTTAGACAATTTTAATGTCAAATAGTTATCCCAAAACCGGTAATTTTTTAAAATATTTACGAGAGACCAACTAGTTTACGAGTAAAATTATCTAACTAATGATACTAACTTTGTAAAGATCAGCCAACAAAAAACGGAGTTATTGTGATTTTTCTACTAAAATAACCCAAACTTTCCTTAATTTTAAGGAAAATAACTTTTTGTAGAAAGTCTAAATAATAACTCCGTTGTTTAGGTCTGATAGTTACAAACTCTTTATCATTTTTTAAATACCTAATTTTATTTTTCAACTTTTTCGCCTCTTGTAACATTTTGGTAAAATTCATAGGTTTTCAGATATTTGAGTTTAAAGTTTAAAAAAGCTGCCATTTTGAAAATACCCATAGGAAAAATCATTCTTTTCCTGAAAATCGACATTGGTAAAGGTTCACAAATATACAAAAGGGTTTCAGAGATTTCCGGGACACCAGCAATAGCATTACTATTTATTGTTTAACTATTAATAGTTCAACTATGTTCATTTATAGTTTTAATTCAATCATTTTTATCATTTGTTTATGTAGGCCTACTTTTTAAACTTTCATGAAAAAACTTTCGTCATATATTTATTTGTTCTAATTTGATTGTTCGTAACATATTCATTGTACTCGAGTACAAGTCTAATATACGAACGGCTCTGTGTTTTTCCAACAAGCCGCCGTTGCCTCTCCCCGGGCTATCGGCAGGCTTCCTTTGATGCACTATTTAGGCTAAACCGCGCGACCTCTGCTACAGCTATCCACCTCAAGATATTCTCTTTAACAGAATATCCACTTCCTTTGATAACTCAACAAAACCTGAACAAGCACTGGAGCAGTGTAGTGTCAATTGTTTATCCTTTTATTACAATAAAACATATGCAGTTTTTATTTGTGTGTATTTATAGAGCACTAAAATGTGTTTTTATTTTAATTTTAAAATTACCCTTTTGAACAACACCAACAGTAATCTTAAAACTATAAATAAGTTTAGTCCGCTTTCCTTAAAACTGTTTGAGTTATCCTCTGAGGAAATTGCTAAAGCAAAATTTTTACCATCAGAACTAAACAGCCTTAGTAATATACTAAACGCCTACACGCTGCTCAATGAACGGGTATGTTATTTTTAAAATTTTAACCATGCCCTGTTTCCAAACGAGCTCATTTTGTAGTCTCAAGCTAAATTCATAATATTCTTTGGAAGACTAGGCAACACATAATATAACTATAGAAGTGGAATACTAGGCTCTTGTACACTTGGCTAATACTTATGTCAGAATACAACTTAACATAACAATACGGAAACCATAACAGAAAATGTAGTACACCCAATCAGTTTTGCAATAATCTTCTTCTACATTTAGAAAGTCATTGTTTGGGTTTTTTATGTAACATTTCTCGGTTCAAGTCAGACATTTGTATATTGGTTTATTGGCATTTATATGTTACTAATCCATAAAATTAAAGTAATATTATCATAATTTTTATACTTTACTTAAAACGTTTGAAGTGAATAGACTACATTCATATTTTATAATCTATAGTACGTGTTTTCTCAAATAAATTCATTTTAGTCTAATAGCCTTATTTGGCATATTCACTATGCATGAAAAATGCAAACAAGCATGCTTTTACGTGCACGAAATATAGTACAAATTACTGTAAAAATATTTTGTCTGTTACAAAAATTGTTTTTTAATGTACATATTTTATTTTCAATCTTAAAATCAAAGAAATAAAAATGATTACTCTTTAATAAAAGCAATGTCACCATTTGGTATTTATTTATTTATTATTTATAATATTTCTAAAATTAGGATTTATATTCTAAAAAAAATACTACAATGTGTATGCATTCGCATACGGGTGTAATGATGGTTTAGTATTTATTTTGAATATACTTCCTGTGGTTGACATTTTCAAGTCAATCAATTATCATTGTATTCTACTTAATAACAGTAGAATTTAAATTTTTACCCAATGTTCCCGTAGTTTTTTATATACTTAGTATTGTTCTAAATTTTTCAAGAAATCAATGATTTTTATTTTACTAATTAATAGCACAATATAAATTTATACTCGTTTCCCTTAAATTGTATTTGTGATTTTGGCCAGCATTATTCATTTATCGAATGTGTTCTTTTTGGCTAATATTCATGTATATGATACTTATTCATTTAAAAACTGCAACAGTCGGAAACAATGCCAAGGACAAAACATTCCTTGTAACATAAGGGAGGGTAATACTTTTACGGCGCATAACTCACAAGTGACCACGTTCCTAACATTTATGTCCGCTTTTATGGGGGAGATTGTGTGAAGATGGATCTACCGATCATAACATTGTCACACATTTTCATCATGTTTATTAGTATTTATAAATCGTTCATATTCAAGTAATCTTTTATTTGTCTAAGACTTGGTAAAATAACTGGAGAAACTTATCGATCGAAAATTTTTAAAGTTATTTCCTATCTCTCATATTAAGAATCCATTGTGTTCGCAGTTCCGAAAATTGAAAAAAAAATCACGATAGCAAATGGTGTTTGTACGAGAGAATCTGTATTTTACCACACGTAATAAGTAAACATTACGTTACAACACGGTCTGGCAGTTAAGTAGTAAAGACGTTTGGAGACTGAAATGACGTCTCCGACCAGCAGTTTGCATGTTTTTACAACCGTAACTGTCCTCTCTTTTCCTCGAAATGTTTTTTATCTCTCAAATAGTGAAAAGGGACATTTAATTCATTCAAAACTTTTAAAAATAGATTCAAATAAAGCGGGAAGAATAAATATGTTATATATTGTTTTATTATAGATCTCTAGAATGGAGGAAAATGCAGGAGGATGCATGATTATGAAAAATGGGTCGAAATGCAGAATGCAGCCGGTCGGGAATGGAGTATCCAAAGAACGCAATAAAGCTCCGCCTGAACTGTCAGGCCCGCGGTGCAGCCAGGGATGGCGGAGACGCCGCACATTATAATAGAGTTACCCAACAATCATGCCAATTGGTTTTGTCACGTGTGAGTAGTGTGTTTTTGCGGTTGCTGGCTCAGTTCAATGACAGTAGTGGGGAATGGGGGCTTTTGGGCCAGTTCAAGGTCACCCGAGCGATGACGTCATCGATGACGTCATCGAGGTCAATGACCTCATTGATGACGTCATCGATTGCATCATCGATGACGTCATCACCAATGACGTCACTTCCTTGACGTCACACCCATGACGTCACAAAAATGACGTGCTGATGACGTCATCACCCCTTACGTCACCAAGATGACGTCATCGATGTCACAAAGGTCAAGGTCACGCTGAAACCTAAAATTTTTTGGCACTTTTGCTGTTTCTCGCACTACGCTCCGAGTTTTAGTCACAGTTACCATGACCTTGACAACTTGGAGCGAATTTGCGATGAGAAACAGCAAAAGTGCTGAGGAAACTTGAAGTTTGCAACGTGACTCTGCCTAAACCATCATGTGACACCGCTCGGGTGACCTTGAACTGACCCAGAAGCCCCCATTCGACCATTACTGCAACCGCGATGCGTACCCTACGACAGACACCGAGCGACTGACTATCCAGCCCCGCGCACTCTAGGTATATGGGAAGTGGTGGGGGAAATTGTGATGACCTCGGGAAACTTGAAAATGTCAAGCCGGGTAGCACCGTTTCGGTGCTACCTTAAAGTTACATGCTAAAGTGTGATGACCTTGAGTAAAAACATAGAAATACTACAAGTTGATACCGTCCCAGAGTTAAAGTGTGGTGACATTGAGTCAAAACACTGAAATACTATAAGTTAAAATCATCCCAGAGTTAAAGTGTGATGACCTTGAGTGAAAACACAGAAATAATACAAGTAGATCCCGTCCCAGAGTTTAAGTGAGATGACCTTGAGTCAAAACACAGAAATAATACAAGTTGATGCAGTCCCAGAGTTAAAGTGTGATGACCTTGAAGTTGTAGAAGTGTGGTGACTTTGAACTACCCCAAATTGTCAGGAATTGGAGTAGCAACCGCGATGTGCACCCTACGACGGACACCGAGCGACTGACTGTCCAGCCCTGCGCACTCTAGGTATATGGGAAGTGGTGGGGGAAATCTCAAGGTCATCCAAATTGGGTTTTAAAAAAATAAGAAACTCTAAACCTCATGCTCCTCTTCTTCCCTTTCCACCTCATTTGTAGTATATATGGTTGACGATGGTAAATTTGACAAATACTCCAGTGATTGTTGATCGTCTTGCTGCAGTATAACTTCAGACCAATCATAATCTAAAGTGACCTTGAGCTTTATTCCCGGGTTGTCGAGGAGAATAGACTTCATCCAATCGCAGATGGTTTCTAAATAATGCACGTTGTCGATTGTCAATTTCCAATTCGTATTGGGTACATCTTCGGTGGAAGACATGGCATTGCAAGCAGGTGTGTCCGCCATGGTTGTTGGAGGAGGAATGATGCTTGGTGCAGCGAGCAATGCTGGTATTACAGAGTAGTGGGGGAAATTTCAAGGCCATCCAAATGGAGTTTTTTAAAAAAAGGAAACTTTTTCTATTTACTTATAACATAACCACTTAAAACTAAAAGGATTGGGATCAACAGTACGTTTAATCACCATATCCGTTATATTCTTCCTGTTTCTCAGTTTTCACCTCCGCCCGGATAGTACCTTCACTCTTTAGCTCCTTTTCGGCTTCTTCTAGTTGCTGGGTAATCGCCATCTGACATTGAAGTTCAAAATCATCACGCGGCACAGATCCGCAAATATCCATCTGAGCCAACCAGAGCTGCCTGAGGTTCTTTTCCTTTTCCTCGACAGCTTCGACGGCTGCATGTAATTCCTTTTCTGTAATAGAGGAGTTCCACAATTGTTGATCATCGGTTTTGTTGACAACCTCCTTTTCAGACTCCTTGTACAAATTGTTCAGCTCCTGCTGAGTCTTAATGGTTACCTCCTCGTAACTAGCACAACTTACATTGAGAGACATCTTGATGTTGTACGGTTGACCGTTGGAGTTGAAATGAGGCTGAGGCACAGCGCTTGGGGGTACTATGAAAAAGTGGTGGGGGAAGTTTCAAGGTCATCCAAATTGTGTTTTAAAAAATCCTATCTTGTTACTGAGCACATATGTCAGTAACAAGATAGGTGTTTTTTTCTCTTTTACATCTTTAATATAACAAATAAATAAACATATTCTACAATGGTAAGAAGAAGGAAGACAACTGCTAGTCAGCTGAAATAATCCAAAGTCTGGCTCGCTTCAGTCTTCATGGACGCCGGTGATGAAGTCGCTGGAGAAGAGTAATGTTCAGACTCTTCTTTTGGGTGTCGGAGATTGCGTATATTGCAAGCGTAGACTTGCACATTTATACGGTAGCCTCGCGCCACCATCAGCTGCAACTCCTTGTACAAGTCGTTCAGCTCCTGCTGAGTCTTAATGGTTACCTCCTCGTAACTAGCACAACTTACATTGAGAGACATCTTGATGTTGTACGGTTGACCGTCGGAGTTGAAATGAAGCTGAGGCACAGCGCTTGGGGGTACTATAAAAAGTGGTGGGGGTGTTTGCATCGAAGCAGGTTTAACCTTTAGCTTGGTGGTGGGGGTAACTGTGAAATGCAAAGGTCAAAGGTCAAGGTCACCCGCGAAGTTTAAAAAAAAATGCAACATATCAATATGTGACAAACTTCACATATTGATATGTTGCATTTTTTGTCTTTTATGGTTTATTTATTTATAAAACATTACAATAACATATGTACAACAGTAAAATTAAAATCTAACACTGCTGCTTGTCGGCGATGTGGATGGTCAACTCGGTGGAATTGCTACCCGTGCAACCGTGGGAAACCAGGTAGAGACAGCCGGGTTGGATGGAGCGCAGATCCTCGTTCTGGAGGAGATGGACGAACCGTTTCGGCAGGTAGACTTGGAACTTGGGCTCATCCCCCGGAGTGAACGGTGCCTCGCTAAGACTGCAGCAAATGGCCTCTCCAACTGAAGTCTCCATCTTCTTCATGGCGTGGATAATGTAGTGCTTCTCGTCTTTAAGTTCGGAACACTTCTTGACGGGTAGTATGGTAGATTTGGAGTGAGCATTGAACTGCTCAACCAAAGTTTGCAGGAACTGGTGAGATGCCATGGTTGAGTTAAAGATTGTCTTCTTCTTCGTCTTCTTGCTGGGAGATGTTGTCGTCTCGGAATCTCGAGTAATACTCATGCCAGGTCCCGGTCTGCTCCTCACTTATATAACCCCCGTCACCCCCACCACTCCCCACTTCCCCACTTTGAAGGTAAGATGCGAGTTTATAGGCGTTTTTTAAAGCGCAATGTCTATCTTTTTCATGTTCTGGACTTTTAGTACAAATACAAACATTTTCCATCGTATACTTGTAGTTTTTATCCAAGTCCACATCATTAACCGGAACATGAGTAAATTCTTCGATCCATCTCTTCTTTTCCAGTCCTTTTGTATAAATATTGGTAAACCTGTTTGAAAACTGATGCATGATGTTATATAAGTCCGTGTAACTTGCAAAACCATCATACCAATCGATATGATGGAAATATTTTGAAATCCACCTGTTGGTAGTAGCGGCTTTGCTAGTTAATGATGAATAAGAACATGGTGGTTTGAACAAAAATGTATATGGAACACTTGTATTGATATCGAAAAACACAAGTTCTTTTATGATAAATCTATCATCATTACCCCGAAACGCTTGGAACTCAATTATACCAGGTTTGGACTTTACTTGTTCTTCTTCCTTGTCCATTGCGAAGATCTCTCGTCTGCTCATGACGAAGTCCAAAGGTCAACTGATTTCCACACCACGGTAGGTACGACTTTTATACCTGGCCGTACAGTTGTTGGCGCGTTGGTGTATATTTAACGTGGGCACCGTCCCCGGTAGGCCTAACCCCACAAAGTGTTTGATATTGTTTTAAAAACCAACCATTGTCATCTAAGTTTCCATCTTTACATTCTCCTTGTTTTCATTTTCATCACTAACACTTGATTCTTCTCCTCCTTCTTCCTCTTCTTCCTGTTTTACTGATTTCTTATGTAGTTGAGCGTATTTTTCCAACTGTCTCCACATTTGTACTTCATGAGGAACCCTATTAAATATAGAAGTATCCACAGGTCCGTACAATATAGGTGCGTCCGGTTGTTTGTCCAAAGTGTCTTCCAAATAATCTTTAATAATAGAACTTGAAAACACTAGTTGTCTCAAGTATCTTGTTATTGGTTCAGTTGCACAGGTTAGAATAAAAAACTCTTCTCGATTAAGTTGAATCTTGTTATCATGTCTTGTTGTGTCTCTAAACCGCAATTGATGGTCACCACGATTCTTTATAATATCAATTTCCACATTTGAATCCAAAAGTCCTACTCTTGTCTTTCTTCCATACATGTTACTAGTTAAATAGCATTCTAGCAGATGCAAGTGCTTCATAAAAGATTCCCAAGCACTATCGGTGAACAAAATCATTTTGGGTCCATGAGTCAAAATTACAGTAGGTGAATAATCCGTCGATTTCATAACACCGATTAAAACACTTTTGTCCAAACTGGATGAGATTGGATAAAATATTCGCAAGAATACCTCACTCAATATGTTAGGAGAAATATTATCTTCAGTATCCCTTTTCTTCTTCTGTGCATTCTTTCTTCTTTTACCTTTTTCCTCAACATTATTACTGCCGTGGAGTTGTCCGCAAGCGTTGTGTTCATCTCCCTCCGGTTGACCTTGAAGATCTAAAAAGTCGGATATCTCCTTCTCAATATCTACTACATTTTCTTGTGTACCACTAGGAGAAGCCATATTGAATAAGATGCTACCCATACAAGAACAGGCAACAAACTGATGAGGAGCGACCTGAACACTCTGCTTTTATACTCGCGGAATGCATTGGAATGTAACAAAACCGGTTTTTTACAATACATTTTTAACAATTCCAGTTAAAGGTGTGTATGTTACGATTTTATCATGTAGAATTAAACAGTATGCAGTTGTATTAGCCGATATAGGCGCGTTGAATTCCATTTCTATTTTTATATCTACACTTGATGATTTTACCGATTCATTTTGTTTAGAACAATCGATTACAACTATAGGGTAACCATCTAAGTATTTTTCTGGTGATAGTAAAGGTGCATTCGTTTTACCATAATATGAACTTTGGAATCTTGCATACATATCGTACAATATGCTGTACTTTTTATTAGCGAATGACACATTTAAATTATCGTATGGAAAAAATTGTGAATTTAAATAAACTTTAATATTTTTCAAGTTGCAATGATCAAATTGGCCTGCATGTTTGGTGATGGTGTCTCTTCTGCCTGTTTGTAAACCAAATATAATATACCTGGCTCGTTCCACATAATTAGATGTTTTAACTGTCCAAGTGTGTCGATCCGTAGTTGGCAAGCTGGGATGTTCATGAAATTCCCAACTTCTAAAAGGAATTACAATATCACGATCAGCCTTTAACTTTCTTAATAGTAGCATTCTATGCTCGTCAGCTAATTTTACATGTGGAACTCTCCATACAATTTTGTCTAATGTTAATTTCCATTCTAAAGTTGCATCTGTTGTACCGTCTGGAGCTTTAATAATATCTTTATCGTTTGAAGATCTCAACAAAACTAATTCTTGTTTAACGTTTAATATTATTTTCCTATAATCTTCAGCAAAACCAAGCAACAAACGTAACGGAATATGAAAATCAAAATTTCCATTTGTATCTGGAGTGATTGTGTCTTTTGCAGGTAAAACCCATCCTGCAGGTTGTATTAAATTGGTTTCATTAGGTGATATAGATGTTAATCCCTTTAAAGTTGTTGCAATACCTACTTTTTTAGTGGAATCAAATGTTACACCTGATATTTCATATCTAATTTCATCAAACAGGAAAGCCATGGGATTATTTATAAATGGAACTGTTGTACCAGTAGTAGTACCGTCCTTTTTAGTAACTTTTCCTTCAATATACAAGTAACTTTCACATGGTAGTGTGTAAATGTCCTGATTTTGTATGGGAATACGAATTTCATCGTTATTGTTTAATTTTGATGAAGTGTAAGGGTTGTGGGTGTGATAATCTTTTTCCCATAGGGTTTCATCGAATGTCGGACCCTGCGCTATATCCAGTATATCCATAATCGGTTAATTTTAATCCAATTCTCTCTAAGAAACGAATGTTCTCGCGTGTTAACTCCTCCACAGCTGAAGAGCTACTAATGCGGTTTCCCGTAGGTTGTTCGCTTTTAAATGTTAAACCCATGGTTTTGTATTAAAGTGTCGATTTTAAATGTAGTCTAACCGTAATAGGCTCTTCTCGGAAATCTATCAAGTTACCGTCTTGATCCAATACGTTCAACACGATGTCTGAAATGAAAGTGGTGTTCAACGGTAGATATACCAGGTTTCGTGGCTTTTCAACAATTTTAAATCCAGGCGGTACACTGGGGTAAAAAGTATGTATTATATGAGTATTTGCTCCATCTCTGTAAGCTCCTTGTATAATGTTACAAGTTATGTCTATACTATTGACTTTTAATATTGTTACAGTTTGTTTACCGGAATGTGTTTTATTTGGTTCTAAAATTGCTCCATCTTTGGGAAATCCTAATAAATCACCAATTGAGTTTGGCTTAGTGAAATCTATATAATATTTTGAAGTAAGCTCAGCTTTCATTGTATTGTTATTACCTTTTAGCGATATATTGTCTTTTACCATTTTATTTTGCAAAAATTCATTAATATGATCAATTTCATAAGAACCTGTGGGTAGAGTGCAAACTTCTAAGTCTGTAAACTTCCCACTGGCATCTTTTCCTTTATAATAATGCAATAAGTTATTTTTACCTTCCGTAACATTGGGAATAGAGTTGTAAGTTGTAAAATCCAACAGTGCTGCCTCCCAAAATCTTCCTTTTTGCAAGCGTAACGCTGGAAAAAGGATACTTCGTAAAGTGGACGATTTTCCTGTTAATCATACCGTATAGGAAGACATCTCAATAGTGACTGATACTTTTAGCTAGGAATTCCAAACATAAATGGCCGCATATTGAAGTATTATCAGGTTGTTCTCTTTTATAGTTGTAATATATGTTTTTAGCAGATTTAAAGTAATGTTCAAGTTCTTTAGGTGGTGGCAAATTTCCAAAACTATCAAAATAATATACATTACTATTTAGTTTCTTATAACACACCCAATGGGTGCCGGGCCCTTCAGTATTATCCAAATTTACGATCCCAGTCTCATTATTCCATATTTTTTTTGGTAAACTGTCTTTCATAAATACTCCGCGGAAAAATGGCATTTTTAAACAGGAAATATATTTAAATAATTCAACATTAGTCAACGCTTTATGTGGTATAACCAATTGATTTCTTTTATTTAATATGCACGATACGGTCTTAGGTATAGACCAGCCCCGTTTTTTACCATTGACCATATTGTCGGTTTTTTGTTATTTTTCCTCGGAGAACGTCTTTTTAGTCTAATATTACCACCATGTTTTCTCATGGTTGATCCTTTTTTATTCTTACCCCTCCTTTTTCCACCTCCTACCGCTGTTTTAGCCTTCATACCTGCTGTTACCGCTAAAGCTGCTGCTTTTTCCGCAATACTAGCGTCACTAGACTTTACTCGTTGCCAAGCTATATTCGCTAGCTTTTTATCAGCGATTGACCTATTTTTTGAATCGGTAAACGTGGAATATGCGATATCGTGTTCTTTACAAGCCTGATCTAACTTATTTATGCCTGGATCACCTCTTTCCAGTCGTTTTTTTCAATTTAGTTCCTGGTCCGCAATACTGATAACCTCCCGGTATATGAAATTCGTATGGTAAAGCGTCTATTGCTCTATTTACGATAGATCCTACTGGAATACGATTTAAAGCTTTACTTAACAGAGAAACCGCTGTGGACGTGATCCCACCTCCTTTCCGTATACTGTCTCGATATGGACTGATGTGCTGGAATGTCATTATTGTCCTTTTATAATCGAAATGTACAACTTATGTGTTAACTCTATGACGAGTTGGACATAAATGAGGTCGTTTATTGCGTTCTTATATTATATATCAATATCACCCCAATCTGATGATCTAAACTTTTGCGTATTAGGGTTAATAAAGTATTTATTAAAAATTTCCTTTTTAATCCAATTACCTCTCTCGGATTCAGACACCCAATTACCCCAACGTGTACGGGTTGCAATAACATATCAAACACAACACATATCAAATAATGCATTTCCTAAAACTTTAATAAGAAAATTAACAGTAACAGCATTATGCACATGTTGAGGGTCTTTAAGTTCTGTAATACGTTTATTATTACAAGTATATACTTTATGGTCCTTTAATGAAGTTGTTATAGCCTGTCCTACAGTTGCAGCATCATTTGGATCACTTCCTTGTTTTAAATTACCTATTTTCTTATCATCTGCATTAAAAATATCACCAGTTGGTTTATCTAATATCAAAGATTGACTAACTACAACACAATCGAAATCGTTGGTACCAGGAGATACGTTACGTATTTTTTTAAACCTACATATGTAAGGTTCATCATTGTATGGATTAGAACATATAGTTTGTGCTACAACTGGAACATCAAAGAATTCTGTACCCATACCTATATATGATAATTTCTTTCCTTTACCATCCCAAGCATTATTCTTTTCTTCAAGTAATGTAAACTTTTCATTTCCCTGCACAAATACATCCCCTTTTCGCGATACTACTTGGTCTTGTTTTACAAATCCAGATGTTTCTTGTTTTAAAGTTTCCTTCATTTGACCCACCGTTGCACCATCTGATGGTGCTGAACCATCTTTTACATTCGCCAAACAATTACCAAGACAATCGATAACTCCCACATCACGTGTGACACAATGATCTTTTATATATTTGAGATTTACAGCATCATTTTCATTTTTTGGATAACCTATATCGTTAATAACAAATTTATAAAAAGAAAATCCATCTTTTGTCTTTTCAGGTATCAAGGAATGTAAATAGCGTCTATTTACGCTGTCTTTTGCATCTTTAGGGTCATCTACGTTGGATATACGTTTATTGTTAGCACTATACGTTTTCCCCATTGAATTTTAACGTATTTTTTAATTCAGAGGACAAATAACCTTTGTTTATTGCATCACCGTTTTCATTTGGTTTACCAACGTTGATAATTCTATGATCTTCTGCGTCATATGTGTTATTTTGTAGTCTTAATGTTGGTGATATCTTTTCCTTTAATATTTTTAAATTTATTGCATCGTTTTCATCCGTAGGATCTTTTATGTTTTTTAACCTTTTATTACTCATATCATAATCTCCATCAGGGGTTTGTGGTAAACCAGCACTTCTTTTTAAACTATTCGCATAATATAACCCATCCGAGGAGTAACGTCCGAACTTGTCGACACTCATGGTGCAACTGAATAGTATTCTAGGGAGTAACGCATTTTTATGAGATTACCCCACGGTTTCGGAGTTCATCCACTAAAGCCACCCTTTCGTTTTCCAATCCAGTATGACCCGCTTCTTTAGCTTCATGTATTAGTTTCATTCTATCCACCAATTTATTGATATTATTGTAATAAATCACATTTGTGTTATATAGTTTCTTCATTAAACCTGTACCTGTAACAGATTTGTTTCTTTTTCTTGGTTCTGGAGCACTTATATCCAAAGTGGATGACACAAACCTTCGTTTTACAGGTTTTCTTGGCATTATCGGCATTGGTTGTCTTCTCGTTGTTGGTATTAACTTGGATACAAATACTCTATATTTTAAAGACCTAGATCTAAAAACTGGTTGGTCAGCTAAATATTTTCTCCTGTATGCATTGGTGTGTTCCAAAATCTGTTTATATGCTTCCATGTCTTCTTCTTTAACTAACAATTCTAAAGGCTTTTTTTCAAATAATAATTCAAATAATCCTCTTGTGCCCTTATATCTTTGATTACCAACAATAATATTATCATCTTCATCAATGTTTACCGGGCTATTACCAACCATTAAACCTTCTTCTGTTAATCTTACTCCATAACTATGGTAGTTTTTATTAGGATTTATTCCAGCTAACATTTTTATCATGTATTTCCTTCCTAAAGGTCCTTTGTTATGAATGTTTTCACCCAACAAGCTTATGTTTGACGGACCTTCCCTTGCTTCTTCTTCTTTTTCCTCTTCACTAGCAGTTGATACATCTTCATGTCCTCTTTTAGCTTTTACTTCATATAATTCTCTTATACCACTATAGTCTGGTGATTCTAGCTCTCTTTCAGGTTCTCCACCGGTAAAACCACTATATGTAGAGGATTCCAGGTCTTCATCACTAAAATCTTCTGATTTTACATTTTCTCTTTCAAACTTTGTAATAGGTGCAATTGCATCTCCTTCCAAAACGGGTTTAGCAAATTTTTGTTTAATTGTTTCAAGGGTTCAGTAATAGGTTTAAAAGTAGATTCAAGAAATTTCTCCCTTTCGCTAATACCTAATTTTAATGCTCTGTTTTTATCTCGAATAGAATCACTAAGTGATTTTATTTCCTTTATTAACTTTTCTTGGTTAACCATGTTTGTAGCAAGACGTGTTGTACAACAATGAATGTTTTACATCATGATCAGTGTATTAGTATAAATTTGTCAAATCCTATCCTGTATCGACCATTGTTTAGCGGTTGTTCCTTCATAATTGTTAAAAACCCATATTTTTCATTCCAAGCCTTTCCACACAACTCTTTAAATCGTTCAAATAGCATATCCGCACTTACATGGTCATAATATATGTGTTTTAGGTTGGTTTCATCCTGTTTAAATACAATTAACATGTTTGCATTGTCTCTAATGAGCTGTTTCGGTATTTTGCTGTAAGTTTGACCAATATAAATGCTATCTATGTTGTTATGTCGACCCATGGCGAAGTAATTCCTTATTGTATTTTGATTTTCACAAGATACATCGTCAAATATGAATACTGAGAATGGTTTAGCCTCTTGCGGTTGCATGACACTCTCGCTTGCGTTAAATTTAAAATATTTAACTTCAGGCACATTATTGAGTATTTGTTCCAATAACTTATATTTTGGTTGTTGTAGTGACTTTGAAAATACATATAGATTATTAAAACGTAATCCTTTAGGGTTTGTAATCAAATTGAATACTACATTTGTTTTTCCACAATTTGAAGGACCGGTAACTAGACAACGAACCGTGTTTGGTAACAAAACACCATGTTTCCCAGTATTGAATTGGGAACCATCCACTGTGAGTTCATCTATATTATTAATAGTAAAATTGTCTTTTTGCGGTATTATCTCCATCCTTTGTAATGGTTCAACCCAAAATGATGCTCTATCGTTATATTAGATCCTTTTTAGGTATCCATGAATCTTCCGTCTTATTAAATCCTAACCATCGTACTTTAACCTTATTCTTTTTCCGTTGCAACACCTTTTCAACTAAATATACATCACCTACTGTTGATTTTAACATTTCATGTCCATAAAACCCTCCTTCCAGCAATTGTCCTTTATTATCTTTTAAAATGTAAGTTTCTGGTATTGTAGGTTGCACCTTAAATACGGTAAATACCTCATTTGTCCAGTTTGGAAGATATCTTTTACTAAATACACCTTTGTATTTGCTTATTCGCACTTTATCACCAACATTAAACCTTTTAGGCTTTAGTTTTCAATTTTTGGTTTAGTATTCATTTTTATACGTTTTAATACAAGTTTTTCATTTTTATTAGTCACCAGGCTTGGTTTCATACCGATAGTTCTATGAAACTTGTTATTGTAATCGCTTATAAGTTTTGGTAACATATCAATCCATACGTGTGATCCTCTGTTGGAAAACATCTTATACATCGCACCTTTTAAAGTTCTGTTAAATCTTTCAATTATTGATGCTTTTACCTCTGAATTGGTTGAGTAATGGTTAATGTTGTGTTTTTTCATTAAATTTGCAAATTCCTTATTAAAATATTCTTTTCCATCATCAGTTTGTAAATGTTTTATAGTATGTTTGTCTCTTTGTATAGCTGTTTCCATTGCTTTTGTAACACTTTTACCACTTTTATCTTTTAGTGGTAAAGCATCTGCCATTTTTGAAAAACAATTAATAATAGTCAATATGTATTTAAATCCTCTATTTTGTTTACTATAAGGAATCATTTCGATTAAATCCGCTTGATATAAATCATTTATTCCTTTTATCACTGTATTTCTTCGTGGAAACTTTCTTCTTGCAGGTTTATGAAGTTCGTTGACAATTTGTTGCTTTAAGTCCTTCATATTGCAGGTTTGAATGTTTCATGTATCACATGTATAATCACAATGAATGTTGTCTTAAATATTCACATAATTTATATAGGTCAAGGTCATCTAAACTTGTGTAAAAAAATGGGGAACACGGCGTTTGACTTGCCGTGTTCCCCATTTTTTTACGGAAGGAGAAAGGAATAAGGTCGAAAATGTAGAAGAACGAAGAATAGGTTACTAGTCGATAGGGTTTAGAGAGTAGTGGCCAAAAGGAAGAGTGTGAATTTTATCCGGCATAATATGCCTTTTATCATCTCGAGCTGATAGTGCCCTTTTAACTTCAGTGACACTGTAGACCTCATGTTTAAAGCTTCTGATAGTGGTGAACGTTGCAGACATTGTAGAATCTTCAAACAAGCAGGTCTTGTAATGGTCAAATGTCACATGTTTCTTCAAGTATGATGTTTTGACTCCTTTTGCTTTCTTGACTGTCGGTGTGTTGTTCTCGTTGTACATTTTAAATGAATACAATTTTGCCATCAGTGCCACTATTTCTTCTAAAGGCATTCCATTTGCTTCATCTTTAAATTTTCCGATTACTTTTTTATTCTTTTCATTGTAATTTGGATGGTTCTTCGGATAGTCAGAGAAGTCAAAATCGTCTTTGTATGGGAAACTCCTTAGGTCTTCATACATGTCCAAAGTCTTTATCCAGTAGATAAACGCGTCGGTATCCATGTATGCAACTCCAATGTTGTCTCTTCCGTAGTGTTTAACCATTTTGTTGTAATGGAAATCATACATTAGAGTTTTACTTATATCCAAAATCAACATTCCAATGTATAACGGACGATCCATCACTATTGTTGTTTTCTTCATACTGACGGCAACTAGATCTTCGTTTATAATCATGGATGTTCCAAAATTTGGTTTTTGCACTAATTTTTCCAATTTCTTAGGATCACTTACTAATTTAACAATCTTGTGTTTTCTTTTGTTTTCTAAGGTCTTCCCGAAGATGGCGTTGTTCATCAATTTGTAAAAGTCCTTTTCAAATGCTGATGTTGCTGCTGCTCTTCTTGTAGTGTTGGAATCAATATATGGTTTCAACCAACAAGACTGGGTGAATTCAATTGCTCTATGAATTCTCACTACACGTAGACCCAATTCAAGAGCTTGTTGAACTACCCAGTAGTGAGCCACATACCGATCTTTATTCTCCAACGTCATCATCAATTTTGGCCATCTTCCTGTCGGTGAAACTTCAGTCTTGGCTAGGAGAGGCAAGTCGTAGTGATGGTCATGAAGGTGCTCTGGATATTCGAAATCACAGTCCAAAATATAGCCTTTTGGACCATTCTTTGGAATCTGTGAGATGTCACCGATGGTGGCCGGGTCGATCCATTTGAAGTCAGCGTAGGGAAGCGGATTTGACATTGCCCAACCATAAAGGTTGTTTGCGTCAAAGTAGCCAAGGTAGACCGATGGTTGTCTCTCGTCGAAGCCTGGGATGTACTTGTTGTTAGCTTTGACATGACGTGTTACAGCTTGTGTCAAACCGCCCCGTACACCAGATTCTATCATGAGCACCATATCAATATCTGTTAGAAGTTCCAATCGACAGTTGGTTGACTTTAGCATAGCTTGCCATGCTAATCCTGGAGATGTGTACGAGTGTAGAGGGTCCAGTCCATAGGCGGAGAAGCAGGTGTTTCGAAATTCTTCCATCACATCGCACAGCAGAGTTACGTCCAATTTTATGTAAAAGTCGGAATATTCCCCTAAGGTTTGAATGTTTAGTTGGTTCCAAACATTACAAGCATGATTGTAGTCTTCAACGGTGATTGCACTTTCATTTAACTTGCTATTGAAGGCTTCAATCGGTGGCAGACTGGTTTCTTCGAATTTTTCTGCAGAAGTTATGTAATCATAGGGGAACACTCCTTTACGCATTACTAAGTCCAATTTATCTTCAGGTACAATTTTGCTGGTTTCTTTTAGATCTTCTCTTCTTAGGTTCTCAGACAATTTGCTCAAACTAGATGACATAAATCTATAAGAGTCTACGAAGCGAAGTTTAATTTTACCTACTGTTTTTGAAAAACTGATGTACTTCTCCAATGTTTCAGCTAATACTTCAATTTTTCCAGCATCTCGTCCTAACTCTGGGATAATGAAGTGGGAGTCATAGCCGCTAAGATTGTGTAACACGACAGGGATAAAGTTTGGCAGTTTGTAATTTATATTGCATGAATTACAAGCAGCTCCTCTGTATAACCCTGTCAGGTGATCGTGATCCCTTACTTTTTGATTTTCTTCCCTGAAGCTCTTCTTGCATAAATAACATCTTGTTGCCAAATTGTATTCTTCTTGTTGATTTTGGTTCAAAGGTTCCATAGGTAAAACATTACCGAATAAGCGTTGCACCTTTTCAGCAATGTCATACAACTGGTCTACGAAATGCTTAGCGGCTTCTTCCCCACGGTAGAGTATCGGAGTGGATGTTAAGCCATAGTCTTGCAACTGTTCTTCAGGCAAAGTCGATTTCACCGATAAGCAAAAACTGTTAGGTTGATGCAGTTGATATTTGGTTCTTCTAGTCACCTCACCATCCGGAAGCTCCTGTGGTACTAACGTGGATTCGAAATCTGCGTAGACGGCTACTGGAATCCGATATTGGTGAACTGTTTTGTTGAATTGGATGAACGCTCGAGATGGCGGCGGCAGACTAATCTTCACTTCATAGTTGTCATTACAAAGTCTTTGGTGTTCTTTCAACCACTCCGATCCTCCACGTCTCAAATCTTTATTCGTAAAACAAAAGCATCTCTTACACACTGTCACTCTAATTTTATTTTTCGTTAATTGTCGTACAACCAATGCTTCAAAATCTTTTATCCACACATAATGTGAAATTTCGCCTTTAGTTATCAATAATAAATCAGTATGGTTTCTTTGCTCCACTTTTCCAACTCGTAGAGGATACACATTGTTCGAATCATCTAAGCCGAACACGTTAACAGAAACACCTGGATTTTGTTTCTCAAATTTTGCAATTTGATTAAGACTCACAGGATACGACATTCCTCTGAAGTTGTAGCGGTGTTCGTTTTCATAATATTCCCTACCAACTCTACAAGGATTATGTTTTACATACTTAGTTAGCATCGCATACTTAAAACATTCATTATCCCCGTTTGTAACATTTCTGCAAGAGTTGGTGTCTTTAATTTTCTTTGGTAGAGGGATAAAGCTGCTACCTCTCATACCATATCCATGCTTGTGAACCCTCACATCCATACCTTCGATCGATGATAGCTTCCAGCCAGATCCTCTTCCTTCATGTTCTTGGAGTTTCATTAGCAGTTCATTCAAACATTCTTATAGAATTTCGTTGATATCAGATGTGGTTGTAAGGGTTCGGTTTTTAGCAATGAATGCTCTCGGTGAGTTTTCACCATCGGTATTAGTAAACATAGCCTCCAACACCAATCCAAATTTAATAAAGTTCAATCTTGCCAATTCTTCCATCAATGTTTTTACAACTAGATTTTTAGCTTGGGTTATAAAGTTTTCCAATTCCAATTGCACATTATTAATTTTGAAATGAGTTACAACTGGTCCTGGCAAGGCTGTGGTGCGCAGTTGTCTTATATCTTCCACTTCTTCTGTATCCTCTTCTTCCATATCCTCTTCTTGGGTACGCAGTTGTTTTACATCTTCCACTTTTTTTTCTTCCATTTCCTTTTCAATAAATCCTCCAGCTGTAGATGGTCCAGCTCCGGCAAATTGAATAACACTTGGTCTTCTTCTTTGCATTAACTGTAAATAGCTAGCCCAGTCCTTCTGCTTCTGGGGTTTTTCCAAAAACCGATCAATCGCATCCAAGTCTTCTTCACTTACTACAATCTCTTCTTTTCTGTCCTCTTCACGATGCAATTCTCGGTGTAACTGTAGATAGCTATCACAGTCGTCCATCTGCTTCTGGTAGTTTTCCAATAACCGATCAAACGCATCCATGTCTTCTTCACTTACAACAATCTCTTCTTTTCTGTTCTCTTCATGATGCAATTCTCGGTGTAAAACAAAGATATCTTCATCTTGGAAAAACTCACCACAAATATCGCAAAGAGCCATTTTTTTACAGTTTGGCTTTGAGTGTGCACTCGGTGAATGTCCAAGCAATAATGAGCAGCGAGCTCAACCGGGTCCCTTTATACCCGAGGTTGAAGGGTGGGGGAAGGTGACGTCATATACATCCGGTTTATCAATCATTTAGTAAATTTGGCTTTTAAACACCCATTTTTAATATATTCTTCAACAGGCTTGATAAACCAATAATGTTTGGTCTAAATCCACTACTTTGTACAAATTTTTTAAAAGATGTCTGTTTGAGCAAGTGTATGTGGAACAAGGTCACTTGGAATTATTATTTTTAGCGGGGATAGAGCACTGCAATAGAGCCATGGTATAGAAGTGGTGTATCCATCCAATTGGTTTGCCCTTTTTTATACCCCCCACAAACTATGCATTTATGTGGGTCAAGGTCGCGTAAAGATACCCTTTGAGCGGGGGATAAACCACTAAGCAGCATGCTAGTCCATTGCCGCAAAGTGATCTATCCCCCGCTCTGTTCTACAAAAACCTCAATCAAGTCCAAGTTCAAGTCCTAGTTTAACACTTGGTTGGGAGAATTACATTAGTTTGATACTTATTTCTACCGTTACACTTGCTCCATTCTCAAAAAGATATAAATAATATAATCCTGGGTACTGTTCTTTTTGACGTCCTGCATGTTCCTTAATAAAGTCGAAGGCCAATCTTTTTGAATATTCATTATGAAACACTTCTCTTACACAAACAAGAATCTTTTCTTCGAGAAATTTCACTTGAATTGTTGTTAGTTTGCTTACATCATCCTTGTCTATCAGGGGTAGCTTGTAGGTGAAAGTATTTGGTGGTAGTTTGTGCGTTCTATCAAGTAAACAACAAAATTTTTTATACAATTTCTGCTCATTGTCTGTAATACTATTAATACCTAACAGATTATAGTACGAAGGATCATAAGGTATACGACGATACATTTTAAGAACCGGTCAGCATAAGCGCTGGAGCTAAAATGAGAAATGCGTGCAACCCGGCCGCCTTATATCCCCACCGGGTGACCACGCCCAAGGTACCCCGGGGGGGGGGGGGTTATTTAAAAAAATAAACCCTTATGGACGTTCTTATGTTGCCATCGCTATAGTCTCCGAAAAGATACAACTATGGGGAACTCCAGACTTGTGTGTTAGTAATACCTACCAGTTAAAATCCAAAGAAAAACTTTAATATTTGGTTCAAGGTCACGCAAAACTTTTAAAAAATAAGCCCCACACCCCCCTATGGGGGTGTGGGGCACTTGGGTTGTCATCGCTGTAGCCTCCAAAGAGACCCAACTATGACAACAGGCAACATCCAATGTTGTCTAACCTTCACCACGCAAGACTTAAGCATTTACTGCATTGCTAACAAATAACTTTTCCAATAGCTAACAAAAAGTCATTTACGTAATTTTGAAAGAGGTTGAGGACAGCCCTAGTGGCTTATGTCCCCGGTCCGAGTGCAGAGGCCATCGGCTCATTACCCCCGTATAAGCGTACAAACGGACCAACTCCAATTTCTCAGCCGCATTGAAGCATGCATGAGAGGAGCCTAACAATTATAAAAAGTGGCTTTACACGGGGGGCCTACTCCCGTTCCCTATCTTTAATATTTAAGTTTAGCAATGCAGTAAATTTATATAAGTTCTTACTAGGTCAAGGCCATACGAACATTAAAAAATTTCGGCCCCCGTACATCCATGGCGAACCACGAATGTTCGGGGGCCTTGGGGACAAAAAACACAAATAGCTAACAAAGTTTCATTTACATAATTTTCAGTTTCCAGAAGGGAAACTAACTGAGGACACCCTAGTGGCTTACGTCCTCGGTCCGAGTGCAGAGGCCATCGGCTCATTACCCCCATATAGGCGTACAAACGGACCAACTCCTATTTCTCAGCCGCATTGAAGCATGCATGAGAGGAGCCTAACAATTATACAAAAGTAACTTTACACGGGGGCCTACTCCCGTTCCCTGTCTTTACAATTTACTTTGAGCATTGCAAAAGCTCAAGGGGGAAATGCTAAAACAAGCGTATACACTTTAGAAAAATATAACACACTTACAACACACAATTGAGCTCAACGTAGTCAATGCTGGAACAAGCACATACACATTAAACACATATGACAAACAAGACACAAAGGATAAAAGACACACAGGTGACATAGGGTACAAGTGAAACACTCTTATATAAAACAATTCGCAATACCCAAACGCAAGCGCAATATCTTAGAACTAATACAAGTCTTAAAGTTAGAGTAGACTTCGCTAAACAGTGAAGGCGCCATTCAATGTTTAGTGAGGCCTATGGCGGTCCGTCCCGATCGTTCACGTTCAACGCGCGGGAGCGGACTGCGAGCCGGCTGTGGCCGGGCCGCCTTATATCCCCACCGGGGCTGCCACGCCCAGGATATCAGGGGTGGGGGAGGGGGTGGGGGGGGGGGCTCGCACTTTTTGTCGGGGGGGGGGGGGGTGGGGGGGGTCACTTCTCGTCCGGAGCAAAAAACTTTTTGGTCAAGGTCAAAAAATTTGCCGAAAAAAAGTTCCGGGGGGGGGGTCACTTCTCGTCCGGAGCAAAAGACTTTTTGGTCAAGGTCAAAAATTTTCCGAAAAAAAAGTTCCGGGGGGGGGGTCACTTCTCGTCCGGAGCAAAAAACTTTTTGGTCAAGGTCAAAAATTTTGCCGAAAAAAAGTTCCGGGGGGGGGGGAAGGGGGTGGGGGAGGGGGTGGGGGGGGTCACTTCTCGTCCGGAGCAAAAAACTTTTTGGTCAAGGTCAAAAAATTTGCCGAAAAAAAAGTTCCGGGGGGGGTCACTTCTCGTCCGGAGCAAAAAACTTTTTGGTCAAGGTCAAAAATTTTCCGAAAAAAAAGTTCCGGGGGGGGGGGTCACTTCTCGTCCGGAGCAAAAAACTTTTTGGTCAAGGTCAAAAATTTTGCCGAAAAAAAGTTCCGGGGGTGGGGAAGGGGGTGGGGGAGGGGGTGGAGGAGGGGGTGGGGGAGGGGGTGGGGGAGGGGGGGGTCACTTCTCGTCCGGAGCAAAAAACTTTTTGGTCAAGGTCAAAAAATTTTCCGAAAAAAAGTTCCGGGGGGGGTCCCAAAACTTTTTATCGGGGGGGGGGGGGTCAAGTGGGTCAAGGTCACCCACAACACTTCTACTCTAAGTGTTGGCTATACCCCCCACCACAACTGAGTCCCTAGGCTGCACAACACCGATCCGCCAGTATGTCTCCAGCTTCCATGCGGTGCGTCTCGCTGTTCTCTAACTCTCTATATGTAAGTATTTTTACAAGTTTAAATATAGGTCAATCTACTCTAAGTGTTGGCTATACCCCCCACCACAACTGAGTCCCTAGGCTGCACAACACCGCTCCGCCAGTATGTCTCCAGCTTCCATGCGGTGCGTCTCGCTGTTCTCTAACTCTCTATATGTAAGTATTTTTACAAGTTTAAATCTAGGTCAATACACTTTAACTCTGGGCCAATATCGACTTGTAGTATTTATGTGTTTTGACTCAAGGTCATCACACTTTAACTCTAGCACGTCGGTTATCATACCAGAGGTGCTCAATAACCTAACTTGTAATATTTAGGGTGGCGTTTGCACGCCACGGGGTATCGCCATGAGTGTCCAGTCCGAATTTTAAGTTAGATTAATTTTACTGTGATCATTTCCATTTCCAATTCGTTTTGCCTAAGAGTGAGGTGTCGCTTTATAAAGTGGTATTTCTCTAGAGTTATTGGGGATTGCAATGATACAATACTTTATTTATACGGCTCTTCACCTTAGAGTTTAACAGAACTTCTACTTTGACTTTTCTTCCTTGCCCCTCACAGCCTAAGCTGTACAGTAAGGTTTTTTCTAGTGCCAACTCAGCCCGAGAGAACAGTGTGTTGACTGTAGGACAGCTCATGGTGAAGTGATGCGATACTCCAGCGTACAACCTCACCTTCCCCCACCACTGTAACCTTCCCCCACTCCTGCTGTTTTCCCCACCACTTTTCCCTTGACTCAATCGTTACCAACAGTCTCTCAGTATTGTGCGGACTTTTGTGAGGGGAAGCCATGTCGCGAGACACTTTGGGTAAGAAACTTAGCCGTGTTAAGTCTTTATTAGCTGCTCAGTGTCCACCGCTCAAGGTCAAGCGGGTTTCGACTTTAGCTAAGTGGCGTAAACTGTTGCGCGGACACCCTAAGTTTTATACCAAACAGACTAATGTAAGTTTTACTGAAGAAGATTTGTTTAGAATATTGGAAGAAATGACTTTTCCTTGCAAAGTTCAGTTAGTTACTCCCATTCCTGATGGTTTAGAGTCTTAGTCTCTCGAGCCAATATACCTAGAGTGCGCGGGGCCGGACAGTCAGTCGCTCGGTGTCTGTCGTAGGGTGCACATCGCGGTTGTAGTACTGGTCTAAAGTAAGGCAGCTGGGCTAGTTCAAGGTCGCCCGAGCGGTGTCACATGACGGTTTAGGCAGAGTCACGTTGCAAACTTCAAGTTTCCTCAGCACTTTTGCTGTTTCTTGTCTAATTTTGCTCCAAGTCGTCAAGGTCATGGAAACCGGACTGAAACTCGGAGCGTAGTGCGAGAAACAGCAAAAGTGCCAAAAAATTTTAGGTTTCAGCGTGACCTTGACCTTTGTGACATCGATGACGTCATTTTGGTGACGTAAGGGGTGATGACGTCATCAGCACGTCATTTCTGTGACGTCATGGGTGTGACGTCATGGATGTGACGTCATTGGTGATGACGTCATCGATTGCGTCATCGATGACGTCATCGGTGAGGTCATTGACCTCGATGACGTCATCGCTCGGGTGACCTTGAAGTGAGCCAGCAGCCTTACTTTTCCACTACTATTTCAGCCTGAATTACCTATGTAACTGTAATGTTTTTGTTGCATCATGAATGTTGTTGATATTATTGAAACCTAATTTAAAAATTTACTATTATATAATATAATAGAATTATGTAATATTTATGTAATTAAAATATACTATAGGCCTATACGCAAATTATAAAATATTTTGTAATTGTAAATATTAAAAATATTATTTAATTTAGAGGCTCTTATCCTCTAGCTACGACGCTTTTCCTCCTCAAAAAATTAAAAACTGCTCATTTATAGGCCTACTTCGGGTTTTACGCATTATGAAATTACTGGTTTATCCTGGTACAACAAATTTTACAAGCATTTCACCTTATTCACATTATTAATCACAAGCATAGTATTGACAAAATAAGACGATGTGATAGGTTCCGGGTTCTCCATTGAACTTCATGCTACAGCGCTGCCGTGTCAGCCTAGTGAGCGGCGTTGCCACTTTTCGTCACCGCGGACTTGTATTAAAGGTGGCTATGTTTAGAGCAATAGGTACACTAGTAAATAAAGATTAAAACGTTATTTACTTACTTACTTCACTTATGTAGCGTCTCCTCCGCAGTCCCAGGGAAAGGGGGATTGTCATGTTTAGGTTAGGTTCGGTTACAGTTATGGTTAGGGTTGGTGTGTGGTGAGGTTAGGTTAAGTCGATTCGTCATTGTAAAATTCCTGTAATGTATAGTATGGTTTTGTTACGAGGAGGTTTTTGAGTAGTTTGAGTATTTCTGTCTGTTGTTTAGTTTGATGGCGCATGGCGTCTGGAAGTCTGGCTCCGGCGTAGTTCGGATGGTTCTGGGACTTCTAAGTTATAAATTATAATATTTTAAAGTATAAGCAAACCCTGTACTTACCCACCAACAGAAGAATGCCGTCGCTCAGCAGTTGCGGCCTGTCCCGCTTCACGTTGTTGACGGACATATTGACCAGCTGCGGCATGTGTTCCACCCCCACCACTCGACCACGCACCCCCACCATCACCGCCATGCACACGGTCAGGTAGCCGCTGCCGGAGCCGACGTCCAGCGCCCTAGCGCCCTCTACCAGATGGTGGCGCAGTTTCTCTAAAGCGTAAGCGTGCTGTAAGACCAAGTTTTATGTCGGATGGACGGACTATATTTTAATAACTTTGCTGTAACCGATCAATGTAATTTACTCGAACAAGCTCATGTCGATGGAGGTGGAAGAGTTCAGTTGCCTTCTTTGAAGTTGCCTGTCCAGTTGGAGTACTGGTTTACATAAAAACTAACATCCACCACTTTCACACCAGACAGGAATTTCACACTTACAACACTAGAGGCAAGAATACACTAGACATTCCACATCACATTCTGGCAATCACCGGCAACTCTTTCAAAATTTACTATGTGAAATTCTATTATTAAGCTCTTAAGCAGTTGGCTAGCCTTGATAGGTTTAAGACTGGGGTTTATTCATATTCATGGCTTGTTAACTGCCCTTGCTACTCCATAAAATAATTTTTAGAATTAGCCAATGTTGACCTTGCGGCCTAATTGGCTTCACTGGCTTCATTTTTATAAGTAGTTTTTAAGCACTTGACTATTCCCATTTCACGTCTTCTACCTGATCAAGGGCAATAAAGATTCTTGATTTTTTGAATATGCAATGAAATATCTTTGAATAAGGAAATTATCATCGTATTAGGTAAAAAAAATATTTGTGTGAAAAGGCAACTCTTTTAATTTGTCAACTTCAAATATGACGGAGAATAATTTTTTCGTCTCGGTACACTCATCCAAGACAAATGATTTTTTAGGAGGTGGTGACAGGGATAATCTTTGTTGTTTAGGTAGTTCGTAGCTGTGTAGTGAACAAAATAAATTTGATAAAATGAACAAAACTCAGCCTTGCGACGAGAAAATTAATACTTTTAATACATATTTCATTATTAAAGGGTGAGGTTCGATGAGATGAAAAGAGAATTAGAAAGCGAAATGCATTAAAATGAGCACAAAAAATGAAAGTACCCACAATTTGTTAAAAATATTAACACTTTAATGTCTTTCAAAATTCCTCTAATATCATAGGAATAGTAGACATAAGTATAAATAAGGTTCTTGATGGTCCTTCGCCATCATAGAAGAATTCTGTACAAATAAACTTGACTCGCAAATTTTCTAACGACTTATATCAACTGCTTAAGATCCATAAGTATGGCTGTAGTAGAAAATGTTGTAAAAAAGATTAATTTTGTTGGGTGTGTGGGAGAAGTAATGAAGAGGGGGGGAGTGGACCTAGAAGAACCTTCAAAAATTGTATAAGCAACTAAACTAATAGGCATATAATGAAAAGTTTTTAAAGCGACGTTTAATCATCCAGAAATTAGTTTATATCTAAGTAAGACAAATCAATGATCTCACCATGTGGGGGGCACTGATGGTGGCGCCGTAACCTATGGACATCGGACTGTCGATGTAGGGGGAGGTTTGGCAGTACTTCCCCCTGTCTACCTGGCGCATCACATCTTCTACCCTGGGGTCGGACAGCGCTCCGGTGCCTGTGAACGTTATACAGTATAATATTATGAAAAAGGGCACCACTGGCTAAAAGCTAATCCGCTGGTTATTAGTATAAAAGAACTTAAGATGGCATTGGAATGCAGCCCGTTGGATTTTTCACATGAGAACCAATGTTCAACGGGATTCTAATGAACTCCTTAATTTGTAATAAGTTTTTATATTACTTAATCAAGACTAGGGTTAATCAAGATGTATTTATATGGTTTTCGAAAAAAAACTGTTATATCAAGTATATACCGTAGTTGTTTAAAAAAATTCAAAATACAAATGTAATTTTTCACATTCTTTTTACAATAACCTTACAGAGAATTAATTAAAAATAATTAAGATAAAATACAGTTTCTTATTCGATTGACTAATAAATATTAAATTGTAAATGGTACGTGGCGAAGAAAATTTTAACATTGATTCTTATGGGGAGTAATTCCAACACGGCTGTACTCCAATGCCTTCTTAATATAGTGTTCGGCTTTGAATTTAAGGGTTGCCGTTTCGATTCTGAGAAAAGTTAAAGGTTCGATTCCGGACCCAGTTGCCATTTGTCATTGGGCTATTAATTAATTAATGATGCTTTCTAACAACTGGTCGATAAGACTGGGGTTTGAACCGCTCCCGGTCAAAACGCTAAAAAATGCCACTGGGGTATATAGACACAAAAAACTTGATCTTTTACTTATATGGAGATTGACAATATTCTAATGAGCAATTAAACATAGCCTTGTTTTAAATTCAAGACCGTTTGAAACAAAGAACTTCCACTCCAACCAAATCAAATGTAAAAGGCCTTTGCAAAAAAAAGGTCCTATGTAATTTTTAAATGTTATTTATTCCTACCTTTTTCTGTTTATAATAATGTTAAATATATATAATCGAATGTATTACACACATACGACATGGGACAGCTTTGATTATTGTTTAGTTAATAATTTTATCTTAGAGAAATTTAAATCATAGTTATTGGAAATCGACACCGGTTGGCTATTGAGTGACTGTGGGTAGGGTTGAAGCACAAAAAAACTTTATGCCATCTCAATAGCTAAAACTGGTTGACTGGTGTAGAGACTCAGTCGTCAAACGCTTTTTTTTAGTACAGTAGATACTGATTTGCCAAAAATTATAAGCCGGTTTTTGAGCTCTGATTTATTGTTACAAGAGATTTCCCACTGGTAGAAATTCAACCAACATTTACAGGTGATTTAGACGACCGGACCGAAATCTATCTATACTTATTTAATACGCTAAGGGGTTTTTTGTGTTGAGAAATCCTCCTACAATTTTCAACTGGTATTCAAGTTTTTTGGTGTTGTTAGATAGGGCTTGGTCTGTAGTTGTTTCCGTAAAGAATTGATGAAAATCGGATATAAAGTAAGGGCGCTATACACAGATTACATTTGAATCTAACCCATTAGAATAACATTGGGTTTGGGTTGAACATTTAAAACATCTGTTAACGAACAGTTGTAAATACGTGCAGTTTTTTGTGATTACTGATAATCAAAATATTGGATTGGTCGGATGTCCTTTAGAACTAAATGTGACTTTTGTATTGTATCAAAATAAATTGCTCGATTTTGAGCAACAAAAGTAGTCTTAAGATGCACGAAAATAGTCCGATGGAAATTTTAACAGCTGTGTCTCCCCTCACCCCCCTCACCCTTCAATGTTGTCATTTGTGGTTATGTTTACCATGTGTAATACAGCAATAAAATGTGTTTCAGAATAAATTTGGCAACAGTATCCCTCTCATCGGACTATTTTCGTGAATCCTACTATAGTTATAGTTCAAACATAAGGTATGACCGCGGTACATCTGTTCTTCCTTTTTTATTAGCACTTTTAATACAACGCAGATATGAAAATATAATCATTCAATAAATTACAGTTCTTCAATAACATTATCATCAAAGTTTTGAAAGACAGTAGGTAGAACTGGGGGTCGATGTGCTTTTTAAACGATTTTTTCTCATCGACATTACACTGCCTTTCTAACAGAATGTGCGAATTTTATCCTACGATGAACACAAGCTGAGAAAAAAGAGGAAAAGAAACATATGCTTGCTTATAGCTAATAAACTAGATAGCTTATATTTAATAACTTTTAGTTATTGTTAGATGTAATAAAGCATGTGTTTTCTGGTTGAAAATGGAAAAATATCTTTAAAAATATTATAATATATACTAGGAATACGCTCCGATGTCCGTCCCGTACAAGAAATTTTTTACTCACTTTTTTAGTTATTAGGTGACGCTTTTTATGGTTTTTTTTTTTTTTTTTTTTTTTTTTGAGGGAGAGGTAAGAAAAATGCATTACGCACACAGGTGGCAAGCCTGTAGTGTGGGACTCCCCTAAAAACGGGTTTACCCACTAAAAAACCTCGCCTCTACTCTTTAGGATTCTAACCTGGAGTTGTTTATCACATTACGTAGGGCTAGGCTTAAATTTGGCTTATGCCCGTGGGGTTCACTCCTTATCCAGCCACTCGATCAAGGGATCTGGGCCACTTCGCGGTCCAGATCATGTTTCTTTTCCAGGAGGATGTCCCGCACGAACTGTGATAAACAATCCCAGTTGCCCTGATCCTCCAAGCATGGGCAGCGGAAAAATGTGTGTTCCGCATCGTCGGGAACGCCCGAGCAATAAATAAAGAATTGGCCGCCGTTCCGCCCATGGTTGGACGTGCTTGATAAGTCGCGCAGTCCATCGTCCTCGGGTGTCGTGCTCCCAGCTGTGTTGCCACTGCTGGAAGGTTCGGGAGCGCTCTGCTGTTCTTGCCGTGTCCTTGCCAATCTCGACTTGTCTCTGATAAATTGCCTTCCTCTCTCCTGCCAAGAGCTTGACAGGGATAACTCCGGCGACCACAAGGACGGCAGGCTCGGACACTGTCCGGTAGGCGGAACACACCCCGAGCGCCGCTCAACGTTGAACTCGGGCGAGTCGCAACCTGTACTACTCTTTATCGAGAGCGTCTGCCCACACCTCTGCTCCTTAAAGAAGCACGAACTGAACCGTGGACATCAACAGACGTCTTCTGCTGGATCGTGGAACCCCGACACTGGCCATCAGCCTACTAAGGTAAGTGACTACCTTAGCGGGCTTGTCCGCCGTACGGAATATCTGATCCCTCCAGCTTAACTTGGTGTCCACCATAATCCCGAAGTACTTAGCAGCATGAATTGATTGGCCCACCTCCCTTCCCACTCGGAACAGAATGACGGTGTCTATCCTCTTCTTCGTAAATATCACAATCTCCGTCTTACGGAGAGCAAGCGAGAGACAGTGATCGGACATCCATGTGTTGACCACACGCATGACTCGGTTCAACTTAAGTTGGGCCAGCTCAACGTTGCGTGCGACAATGAGAGCTGCGACATCATTGGCGTACCCAACCAAAGAGGTTTCCTCAGGCATCTCCGACCTCAGGAGGCTGTCATAGGCAACATTCCAGAGATCCTGGCCGAGTATTGAATCTTGCGCGGCACCAGAAGTGACTTCCATCGTCCACGTTCCGTCCCTTGTGTCGTAAATAAGGCTTTGAGAGCGGAGATAATCCTCAATGAGTCGCAACAGATATGCAGGAACGCGAAAGGTGTTGCGAAGCGCATCCAACATATCGACCCACCTCGCCGAGTTAAAGGCGTTCTTGACATAAGCGTAACAAGAAGCACTACTCAGCGAGAGAAATGGTTGTGGCTCTCGACTCTCTTCACAGCTCTCCATGGACTTCGGTGATAGCGTCAATCGTTGACCGTCCCTTTCTGAAGCCATACTGACGGGGGCATGAGTCCCCGGCAGCTTCCACGGCAGAGGTCAGGCGGGAACGGATCAGCTTCTCGAACAGCTTCCCAGCCGTGTCCAACGTGTAGAAAGGCCTGTGGGACGACGACAGCTCGGGATCACCTTTGCCCTTGCTGATCAGTACAAGTCTTGCGGTTTTCCATAGGGAGCCGGAAACACCCCTTCTACCAAACAGGCGTTGTACATTCTCAACAACAAGTCAGCATTAATTGAAAATACTTTCTTTAAAGCCTCGCTGGGAATCCCGTCCGGGTCAGGAGCCTTGTTGCTCTTTAGGGAGAGAACGGAGGTTTCCATTTCCTCGAATGTAAAGAGTGGAACGTCATCTAACCGTCCGAAGTCAACCTGCGTACATCCTAGGCCTAGCCTACAAATAAATACACACAAAGAATGATTTTAGCTAAGACCTCAAAACAAGCAAGTAACTTAATAATAATTATGCTTACAATATTAAAGGTAAATAGATTGTAGATCGAAAAAAAACAATACAATTTAAAATCCATGATTAATTAATCAAAATTAATAAAAATAAAGTAGGCCTAATTTAAGTATTGTAGAATTACGCTTACTTAACACTTAATGCATGTTTTGTTACCTGAGACATAGGCTACATAATGGCACAGCACATTCTAATTAGTTGTTCAATTTAAATCTTTCTCCCAAATAGATATTAGTTGTATCCCATAAATTAGTTAATCGCATAATTCCGTACGACACCAATTCATTCCACATCAACATGCCTATCTTTTGGTAGACTATAATTTATAACTTCAACAAGTAAACATCAGTGTTGATGTATTTGATTTAACAAACAGGTCTGTCAAAATATCAATTAAATTTTATTTAAAAACGTAACATAACGGCGAGCAAATATAAACAAGAAAAGGATATGTTATGTTGTTTTCAGCATACAGCGACAACTCAGCTGCGATGGGGGAAAATAAACTGATCATAGCAACTACATTAGTCAAACCATGTAGCCTAAACAACTAAAGTAATGTCAAAAATTACGGAAAATAAGCTTTTTTAATACTTGAAAATAATTGCTCGATTATAGTTTATTACCTAGTTTAAAATACTTAAAATCTAACCTGAGAATTTCATTGAAATCAAATTAGTAATAAAAAAGCCTTTTGGGGGTCAAAAATTCGCCTAAGAGAAATTTAAAGTCAATCTAAAAGAATTTTATACTCTATGTTCCATATAGTAAAAAATTCAATAAAATTTAATAATTTGAAAAGTTTGACTGATTTGAAACATATCACAAATGGCCATTGATAAATGGGCATAACTTTAGCAATTACCTTTGAGGGTTTTGACAAGTTCATCTTGACTTCTGGATTCACTCATAAACCACATTCCAGAAACTGCGAAACTGTGAAGCAGGACAACTCCTAAAGCGAGGATCAGCACAATGTTCATGTCCTACGGAAAGGTTGCAACATCAACAAAATAAACTTTCACTTAAACAAACAAAGTTAGATAACATAAAAAAACCATATCACCAAATTTCATAATTTATAATAATGCCATTGCAACGATGGCAGTAAACTCTATGTTATCATTTTTAAATAGGATTAACAACACAACACAAATTCACAACAGCCAAGCGAAAGCTTGCAGTCATAACAAAACTGAATAGCTGATAAGAAGATCAATAATTTAAACACATCTGATACTATCACTATTGCTCCACCGTGACCTCCAATGTGTATTAAATACGAAAAGTATTCATGGTGTTTTCGAACTAGATAACTTCCAAATCGACTTAATTACTTAGGTAACATTAAAAATATCCCCGTCGAAGCAGACCTGCTTACTCAAGGCATTTCCAATAGAATTAGGCATTTTTTTTATTTTTCCCATAAACACCATGGGAACGAAGGTTTGTTGCCATGGGGTTGCTGTAAATAAATAAGTTGGATATAATACCTTCACATTGCAGGTACATATTAAACTGCATCAAAATTCTGCATTTTTCATTTTCCCCATAAACCTCATAGTCATCACCCCATCATCAATTTTCCCATAAACCCTAACTAACATCACGTGTCCACTTGTGAACTGACTACTGTATTTACAGCTCGGCCGCAACGACGCAGCCTGCACTCAGTGTTTTGATGCTCGTGTGAGCCTTTTAGTTGGTTTTAATTCACTTCTGTTACAGTACCACGGTAATCAGGTTATGAAGTTTACATAAACAACCTATTTATACCTCTTTACAGTTAACAGCTGTTTAAAAAAGAATGCTTAAAAGTAGTGTTCTTTTATTTTTGTTTACCTTTCGTTGTCATATCATTACCACAATGGCAACCCATATAAGACTAATGTTAAAAATTACGATTTTAAAACAGGCAAAAGTAGTTTTTTACTGGGTTTGAGGCTGTCACCAAAATGATTTTTTTTGCAAAAACATCCTTAAATGCAAAGTTAAAGCAAAATCTACCCGCCATATTACGAGATTATGGAATATACATCGCCACAGACACTGCTCCTATCATAGTATAGGATTATTAGACATTTTTCACTTTCTACCTTTACACCTTTTAATGAGGTAGAGTTAAAAAGAGAGATGAGTGCTCGATTTCCCTCTGATACTCAAACTACTGTAGGTTCGATCTCAAATCTGGCTGTCCCATGAGAAATATTCTATAGTTTTACTCAAAGTGTTTTTGAAATTATTTCAGTTAAGAAATTATCCAAATAGTTTAATAGCTCACAATTATTTTCAATCCTCAAGGAAAATAAAATTTTTTTAATACCTTACAAAGAATAAAGAAATAAAAAAGTTTTAGTTTTCAACCAGTGTTAGTTATAATGCACATTTCAAAAAGTATTTTTGAAATTTCAAGTATTAGTCTTGTTGAGTTCTTATTCTTTGTTATAAAACTGACTTAAAAAAATTACTAAAGTTTTCTTTTATAGGATTAATTGAAAAAATACTTAGATATTATTGTATGTAGGAAAACTAAGAAATACATATAAATTACTATTATTACCAACAAGAATAAAATTTTTGAAAAAAAAAAAACAACAGGTGACTGCACGTAACCAGAAAAGTAGAATCAACAAAACACCTTGAATAATTAATCAAATGGAAGCACAAACTTTGGCTCTTATAATTAATTCAGCATGTTTGTTAACACAAGTATCAAGTATCAGTAGCTGGAAATGTGGACTGATTAAATATTTGCCAAACCTCTCCAACTTTAAAACAGCCCTTTTGAAGAATTCATACACAAGTTCTAAATGTAGAGAAATTCACTGCTTTGATAAGTGATTAAGTTGGATTCAATTACATTCAATTTTTTATTTTGCTTTGATTGGAACTTAAATCTATTCACTTGCTTTGTTTTAAAATTCGTAAATGTTCTGCAAGTGGAGTAAATATACCATTTAGATACTATGTAGGCTGGCTGGAAAAACCCTGGTAGTCATATTATGACCAAAACCGTACTTTATTTGAATTAACTGTTTTGCACGTAAATACCTTTTTCGCGCTTCAAAAAATTCCTTTTCTCAAAAACCTTTAAAAATTATGTGAAACACTTTAAAACTTTCTGTCTATAATAACCCCCGTCATGGCAAAAACCAATCAGCTGATTCAACCAAACATTGTTTCCTGTAAGTAATGTACCGCCCAAGACTGAAAAATATGGAATCACATCTATACTTATTTAATACGCTAAGGGTTTTTTTGTCCTGAGAACTCCTCCTACAATTTTCAACCGATTTTCAAGTTTTTGGTGTCGTTGGATAGGGCTTGGTCTGAAGTTGTTTCCGCCAAAAACTGATGAGAATCGGACTGAAAATAAAGGTGCTATCCACCATTGAAATCTCAAAATTTGCCATTAAAATAACATTGGGATTGAACAAAGCATTTTAAACATCTATTAATAATCAGCTGTAAATACGTGGTTATTGGTGATCACAGATATTCACATTATTGGATTGGTCGGATGTCATTGATTTATAGCTAAAGTAACATTTGTACTATATTAAAATATATTGCTCGATTTCGAGCAACACGTATACTAGTTAAATAATAAATACGAAACGTGCCGTAACAGGGATGTAACAAAACAGAAATAAAAGTGAAACGAGGGCAACGATCTGTTGGGATGGCGGGAATGTGGAGCAATGCCGCGACCTTGGCGCCAGATTCGCCAGCTGATTGCCAACAGATGAGCGATGAACAGATGTTTGGCGGCAGACAACAACACAACACAACATCGGAGTTATGGAGACGCCGCACCGACGCGCAAAGATGCGGACCGCCGCTACGAGGAAAAAGGTTAGTTTCAACTACCTTTAGGTTACCATATCTTTTTTTTATTATACTTTTATCGTGGCTTGAAATATATCATGAAGCCAGATCTACAACTTTACATAAAACTAAATTACAGTGATTCAAATGTACATAAAATGCAGAAACAAATTTGAATTAGAGTTCTTTGGCACTACCATATCGGTTCAACAGTTGTTTACTCAGTTTTATCATGAAGGTAAAACATTTATGTTTTTTGCGTGTAAAAGATGGTGGGCATACATTTTTGCTTTTTCCTATGTAAAAGTGGAATTCCCTGTAAAATGTTGAAATTTGGCTTGCTAACCCATAAGGATGTTTGTTTGTACAGTAAATTGTTTTCTTCATTTTTTTTCTAAAGGTTTTAATTATTAGTCAAAATGACTATCGTAAGCAATAGTTTCGCTTAACTGCAATAAGCTTGTATTATTGGCATAGACAAAATTGGTTACACATTCTTATACAATATGCAATATATTGAAATAATTTAGTTGCCGATGTATTTTTTCAGTCTATTTTCTAAAAATTACAGAAATTATTAGAAAACGCAAACTTTTATTTACCGCTTGGATAAAAAAATACAAATCATAATAAATAAACCGATCTATTATACGTGAGGCAACAGGTAAACAAATAAACCACAATAATTAGCATCTACTATCCTCACAATTCAAGTTAAATTGTAACCAAAATGATGTTCATGCACTCTTTGCCTTGCTAAACGCACACACATATTATACAGGGTGATTATAAATCAATCATCAGGTTTTAAAACGTTTTATTGACCTTAATGCTACTCAAATACGTATATAAACTACACCAACACAAAGAAAAATTCTTAAATTTCTCGTAGATACCTCTACAAGTGCTCAATATGCCGTCCATTAGCCATGGAACACGTTTCCAATCTGTGCTGTAAATTGTCCTAAACACCGGCTAGCATTGGGAGGTTGATTGATTGTACGGCAATTCGAATTCGTTCACGGAGCTCTTGAAGCGTTTGAGGCATTAGCGGTATATAAACCTTGTCCTTTACATAGCCCCAGAGAAAAAAATCGCACACCGTAAGATCAGGAGAACTGCACTGGCACTGTCTAACCCTAGCCACTGTTTCTTGGGGAACCCTCGGGCGACCACTGCTTTTACGCTTTAACACACTTCCAAAGTTCTTAAACTGGCGATACCACCTTAAAATGCTTTGGTGAGTTGGAGGATTCTTCCTAAAACACCTCCGAAACTCATGCTGGACGGTTATCAAAGATGAACTTGAGTCATAGTGGAAAACACAGAATGTTTTTTCTTGAATTGTAATCATTTTGAAAATGATGTACAAGCACCCAAAAAAATGGCAAGAATGAGTTTTGAACAGCCGATTATAAAACTTAAAAACATTTTCTTTAAGCATATGTTAAAATTATTAGGATGGGACAAGAAATAAGCGAGATACGTGGCCTTAAAACCTGATGAGTCATTTATAATCACCTTGTATTACGGAAAAAGTAAGAAAGAAAGTGAAAAGATATGTAAAAAATGTACTACCTTTACAATTTGCTTTTCTTGATTTTCTTTTATTACAATTTCACAAACTGATGAAAATTGTATTAGAAAAAATATCTTTTACGTCACAATTACTTTTAATCATTTCGGAAAGACTATTACATTTGGTTTTACTATCTATCTATAAATGTAAAAACGTAGACTAATTAAATTGATAATACAGTGATTGACAGCACAGTTGTAAGAATTGTTTTGCTGTTTAAATTGTATTGTAATGTTAAGGAATTATATTGTAAGCTAGAACAGATAGGGGGTGTACTGCATTACTTACAAAGGGGAAGTCAGAGTAAGCATAGGCCTACATGCACATCCAAGGGCCAGGTCCAATTTTGAGTAACACAAATACACATACAACACACTACGAATTAACACTTATGGATTAGTACACAGATATTCAATATCACATAATTACAACTGTCTCCACATAAACCGAGTTTGTTAGTTAGAATCTTCACAGACATTGGGTTAGTATTGTTAAGTTACACCACGTAGATTACATTTACATTTCTGTTCTTAAACTTGAATAAGCCATAATAAATTAAAATTAAAACTCTTTTGGGATTTTCAGCTTATTTAATTTGTTTTAAATCTTACAGTTTCGGTGGCACCTTTGGCCACCTTCCTGAAGGTGGATAAAAGATATATGCACCTTCCTGAAGGTGGCCAAAGATGCCACCGAAACTGTAAGATTTAAAACAAATTAAATAAGCTGAAAATCCCAAAAGAGTTTTAATTTTAATTTACATTTACATTGTTAAACAACCACACTAATTACATGTTACACACATATACACAATGAACATTCAAAATATGGATAGGACCAGTATTTATTTAAGGTTTCCAATATGATAAGTTTTAATCCTAGTTTTTCAGTAATTTTTCAATTTCATGTTATGTTCTGTCAGTCTTCATCTTTCATTTAAGAAACAGCTGGTAGCTTTCTCCGATTTGGTGGGGAGAGCAGTGCTACCACTCTAAAACTCTAATAATAATATTTTGCATTGATGCTGGGCGGGTGTTTTAAGAGATACATGTAATTGCATTTTGCCATTGTATTATGTAGTATTGATAGGCCAGCCTCTTGCCACACCACATTAGTTTTAGGAAAATATGTATTAAATTGTTGTTAAATTTTGTTCGATTTGGACCTCGATGATAAGTAGTTAACTTATCGAGGCCAATATTTGTAATGTTTTGAATTTATAAATAAATAAAAAAAATAATAAATCATTATAAATCCGGAGAATTTTCAAAATGACAAAATAAACTGTTATCAATCAACCAATGGCAATCATTTTTACGATTGTTAACAAAATTGTAGGTTTCGATTAAAAGATATATGCTCACTGCCATAAAAAGAGTTGTACCTATATCAGTTCACTATTAATTGCTTCTGATACATCACTGTATCATTATTTGAGACGCCAAAACTATCTATGAGGTATTAGGAGTATTAAAGGCAAATTATAGAGTGAATGTAATGCCTTGTGTAACTTTGGCATACGTTACCTGAAATTATCTAAAATTACCTGAATTGATTTTTTGACCAGAAATAATTTGTATTTTATAGATACAGCCCCAAGCAGCATGTGGGACCCTTCACAACTCAAAAAGCTCTAAAAATGTTCTGGGGGCAGAGGCGTAGAAATGTACTCTCCTCCCCCAACCCACAAAATGGGTGAAATTGGTTTAGTCTCCATGGTTTTAAAATTTAATGGGCGATTTATATTAATACCCATCCCTGTGGTTATATCCTAGTAGACTATGTATGTATCTCAATAATATTATTTATAATTTGCATGTGTATGAGTTTCAATTGGAACGTTGTTATTTTGTTATTTTGTGGTATTTAAACATCTGTTGTAATGTAAACTTTAGTAGGTTATATCTGAAGATGTTGAAAAAAGTAAGTTTATATTTACTTTTATTTGTTTATGTTATTTTTAGAAGGCATTTTTATGGTGTTTATGTAGATATAGAATGCGTTTGAAATATCGTTAATCAAGTGGAAGAGGCTTAAACCGAAATTCTGAATACAATTTAAGGAGGATCTTTTTATTGGATTGTCCGAAAAATGTGCTCCTCAATGTTTTTGTGAATCTTTCAGAAGATGTAATGCCATTGATTAAGATGCGTGCCTGTGTGGTGGATGAAATTTTATTCGTGTTTAAATATGAGAAAGTATACCCCCCTAAGTGTTCAAAATATCTAGCCACGACTTACTCAAGCATACTTATACCATATGTTTGGATAGCAGAAAGAGCTGAAACAATTTAATCATTTCACTGATAACCTTTAGAGCAATTAATTTTGGCATTTTGTTTTGTAAACAATGCCGTAAGGCTTTCGATTTTTCCCTTTGTAGTAGGTGTACACATATTGTTTTTCTTTTCTTAGAAATTTTTTTTAGAACTTTATTTTCACATAAACCTTATATCTCAAAATGTGTCGTGTCATATGAGAACTTACTGCTTTTATCAATTAGCCTACTTACTGTAATAATGCCAAATTTGTCCACCTGTCACTATCTACCAAGTCATTAATTTAAAGTCAATTTTGTTGTATTTCACTGTAAGAAAATAATTTAGAGCACCGTGATTATGATTTAAGATTTCTAATGTCTCCTAAGTGGCCCCTCCAGGTAGGACTGCTCTCCACGTCCTCCTACAGAGCTATATCACTGAATGTGTGTGTGTTCAAAGTGTAGCTGATGCATCTTTACTATTTAAAAATAATCTGTCATTGTACTTTTTTAACACCCTGTTATTATTTTGAATCGACTTTATTGTACGAATAATGTTCCCTAGGTTAACATTTACATATATTTTCTAGAGCAGTTTATATATGTTTAGAATCCCACCAAATACATGTCAGACGGTAAATCATTAATTTATATAAATACTATTTCCCAGAATGTTGTGGTAAATTTTGCACAGCAGTAGATGAATTTTCATGGGTTGTTTCATTCAGGTATTTCGAAAAACCCTTTCTAGTTGTCTAGGCATTGCTTTTTGACATTACTATGCCAATTTCCATATAGGTTAGTATGATCATGATAACCTTTTTATTTAGAGGTCTCTGTTAAAAAATATTTCTTATATCATTACGGTAACTAAGTCTTACCGTAATAAATATTGAAGGAAATTTTCAATTTTGATTGAATTTTGTATAGTAAGCTTCAAACCTAGGGAATCAAAAACGGATTTTATTGTGTTTAAAATCCCTGGAAAACAATACCTTTTATTGAAGGTACGCAATTTTAGTGTCAACCATTTGAAATATAAAAGATAAATTATGTTTTGGGATTTTAAAAATCTAAAAAAGAATATTTAAACTTATATGTACCTATAGTAAAAACACGCTGTAAATCGGAATAAATACATGAACTAATGCCATGCATACAGATATAATGCCATATAATTAATTAAAATATCCATATGACTTATTAAGTATACGCACTTTGTCTCATAAATGCATGGCATGTTAACAGATCCTGTATTTCATTGTAGGTACTAAAATAATTAATTTTGAAAATAAAAGCTAAAGATTAAGCTTCATAAAAATCCATCAAAGTGTTCTTTAAAAAAATTAATGACCCTTAAAAATCTTAATATATTTTGTTTATTTACTCAATGTAAAATTAGGTAATTAGGTGTATTGAAATTAGGTAAATATTTTACGTTACATATTTGCACATATTATACTATCTTCTACTACCTGGGGACCGAGCATTTGCTGATAAACTTTAACAATTCTTCGTAGTGATGTGCTAAAATACATAGTGTAAAAAAGCTTGTTTCTATTCACTACCAGCTCGTTCATTCCACTCATTAGCCTTCATCACGACGATTTCGTTCGCTTCGCTCACTCGTCTTTCAGACTAAATCACTATTTTGAGACAGGGACCTCACATAGTGGGTATTTTAACCTGAATATGAATGAGAGATGAGTGAAGGATGATTGTGCCGCGATCTTGAAGTCTTGTTACTGACTAAGGCCGACATTCTCCTTAGGCAGGACTGTTGTATAACTAGGAATACGCTCCGATGTCCGTCCCGTACAAGAATTTTTTACTCACTTTTTGAGTTATTAGGTGACGCTTTTTATGTTTTTTTTTTTTTTTTTTTTTTTTTTTTTTTTTTTTTTTTTTTTGAGGGAGAGGTAAGAAAAATGCATTATGCACACAGGTGGCAAGCCTGTAGTGTGGGACTCCCCTAAAAACGGGTTTACCCACTAAAAAACCTCGCCTCTACTCTTTAGGATTCTAACCTGGAGTTGTTTATCACATATTACGTAGGGCTAGGATTAAATTTGGCTTATGCCCGTGGGGTTCACTCCTTATCCAGCCACTCGATCAAGGGATCTGGGCCACTTCGCGGTCCAGATCATGTTTCTTTTCCAGAAGGATGCCCCGCACGAACTGTGATAAACAATCCCAGTTGCCCTCATCCTCCAAGCATGGGCAGCGGAAAAATGTGTGTTCCGCATCGTCGGGAACGCCCGAGCAATAAATAAAGAATTGGCCGCCGTTCCACCCATGGTTGGACGTGCTTGATAAGTCGCGCAGTCCATCGTCCTCGGGTGTCGTGCTCCCAGCTGTGTTGCCACTGCTGGAAGGTTCGGGAGCGCTCTGCTGTTCTTGCCGTGTCCTTGCCAATCTCGACTTGTCTCTGATAAATTGCCTTCCTCTCTCCTGCCAAGAGCTTGACAGGGATAACTCCGGCGACCACCAGGACGGCAGGCTCGGACACTGTCCGGTAGGCGGAACACACCCCGAGCGCCGCTCAACGTTGAACCCGGGCGAGTCACAACCTGTACTACTCTTTATTGAGAGCGTCTGCCCACACCTCTGCTCCATAAAGAAGCACGAACTGAACCGCGGACATCAACAGACGTCTTCTGCTGGATCGTGGAACCCCGACACTGGCCATCAGCCTACTAAGGTAAGTGACTACCTTAGCGGCCTTGTCCGCCGTACGGAATATCTGATCCCTCCAGCTTAACTTGGTGTCCACCATAATCCCGAAGTACTTAGCAGCATGAATTGATTGGACCACCTCCCTTCCCACTCGGAACAGAATGACGGTGTCTATCCTCTTCATCGTAAATATCACAATCTCCGTCTTACGGAGAGCAAGCGAGAGACCGTGATCGGACATCCATGTGTTGACCACACGCATGACTCGGTTCAACTTCAGTTGGGCCAGCTCAACGTTGCGTGCGACAATGAGAGCTGCAACATCATTGGCGTACCCAACCAAAGAGGTTTCCTCAGGCATCTCCGACCTCATGAGGCTGTCATAGGCAACATTCCAGAGATCCTGGCCGAGTATTGAATCTTGCGCGGCACCAGAAGTGACTTCCATCGTCCACGTTCCGTCCCTTGTGTCGTAAATAAGGCTTTGAGAGCGGAGATAATCGTCAATGAGTCGCAACAGATATGCAGGAACGCGAAAGGTGTTGCGAAGCGCATCCAACATATCGACCCACCTCGCCGAGTTAAAGGCATTCTTGACATAAGCGTAACAAGAAGCACTACTCAGCGAGAGAAATGGTTGTGGCTCTCGACTCTCTTCACAGCTCTCCATGGACTTCGGTGATAGCGTCAATCGTTGACCGTCCCTTTCTGAAGCCATACTGACGGGGGCATGAGTCCCCGGCAGCTTCCACGGCAGAGGTCAGGCGGGAACGGATCAGCTTCTCGGACAGCTTCCCAGCCGTGTCCAACGTGTAGAAAGGCCTGTGGGACGACGACAGCTCGGGATCACCTTTGCCCTTGCTGATCAGTACAAGTCTTGCGGTTTTCCATAGGGAGCCGGAAACACCCCTTCTACCAAACAGGCGTTGTACATTCTCAACAACAAGTCAGCATTAATTGAAAATACTTTCTTTAAAGCCTCGCTGGGAATCCCGTCCGGGTCAGGAGCCTTGTTGCTCTTTAGGGAGAGAACGGAGGTTTCCATTTCCTCGAATGTGAAGAGTGGAACGTCATCTAACCGTCCGAAGTCAACCGGCGTACATCCTAGGCCTAGCCTACAAATAAATACACACAAATAATGATTTTAGCTAAGACCTCAAAACAAGCAAGTAACTTAATAATAATTATGCTTACAATATTAAAGGTAAATAGATCGTAGAGCGAAAAAAACAATACAATTTAAAATCCATGATTAATTAATCAAAATTAATAAAAATCAAGTAATTTAAGTATTGTAGAATTACGCTTACTTAACACTTAATGCATATTTTGTTACCTGAGACATAGGCTACAATGGCACAGCACATTCTAATTAGTTGTTCAATTTAAATCTTTCTCCCAAATAGATATTAGTTGTATCCCATAAATTAGTTAATCGCATAATTCCGTACGACACCAATTCATTCCACATCAACATGCCTATCTTTTGGTAGACTATAATTTATAACTTCAACAAGTAAACATCAGTGTTGATCTATTTGATTTAACAAACAGGTCTGTCAAAATATCAATTAAATTTTATTTAAAAACGTAACATAACGGCGAGCAAATATAAACAAGAAAAGGTTATGTTATGTTGTTTTCAGCATACGGCGACAACTCAGCTGCGATGGGGGAAAATAAACTGATCATAGCAACTACATTAGTCAAACCATGTAGCCTAAACAACTAAAGTTCTGTCAAAAATTACGGAAAATAAGCTTTTTTAATACTTGAAAATAATTGCTCGATTATAGTTTATTACCTAGTTTAAAATACTTAAAATCTAACCTGAGAATTTCATTGAAATCAAATTAGTAATAAAAAAGCCTTTTGGGGGTCAAAAATTCGCCTAAGAGAAATTTAAAGTCGATCTAAAAGAATTTTATACTCTATGTTCCATATAGTAAAAAATTCAATCAATAGTCCAACAGCCAATGGTATGTATCTAGGGACCTACAGATAAAGTGGGATCCGAACCACAATTTCAACCTCATATATACGAATTGGTCTAATTATGAGGATGGTCTTTATGGATGAACTAGTGTTTTCTAGTACGGACGTTATTCCCCACTAGGGAATATCTCATCCACAAGCCATCGCTTATAACTATCCACAATTTGTGATGTCCAAGTAGCAGGATTACAGGACGTCGCCACCGTCCCAGTCACTGTTTTGAAATAGGAAATAGGTTATGTTTGCTGCACTCTGGTATATATTTGTTGAACCACATGTTGCACCTGTGACACGTGGATTCTACTTCTATAGTTAGCTGTTAATTATTTTGTTTTAAATTCAATTACAACTCCACAAATCGCTTAGTTGTTTTATCCTGTTACTTTAATCATTCAAACATTCATAATCACTAAAGTACGATTTAAAAATATTGTGTTGTTTTTATAGTAGCCTAAGAATGAAACATTTAGTGATTCGCCAGTAACTGGCTACAATGCAAAAACCACATGTTTGTATAGGAACACGTGGTATGTACTCTGATAGTTGAGTCAGCTGTTTTAATTTTTTTTTTTTTTTTTTTTTTTTTTTTACGAGGTGGCCCGTGCGCAAATTGCGCATTTTATGACTCTGTATGAGTGAAACTCACCTATAGTACGTGAATGTTGATTATGAAGTGACAGAGATCTATTTTTGTTTACTATGTGGCTTTTAAATTTCATCTGAAGGTAATCAGCTGTTAATTTTACAATTAGCATTAAAAAACTTACAATAAAAGTTGGTCAACATTTTAAAGCGCCCTCTAGAAATAAATCAAAGGCGAGGGGGGCGAAGCCCGAAACAACATGACCTTTTTAATTACTATTCGTCACTGCGGTATATCCCAAGCTTTAAAATGACACCTCAATCTTAAAAATCTGTTCAGTAGGTCGAGAGAAAAAGGGACGTAACAGACAAAACCCTTATAGAAATAAGAAGATAGATATATTTTCAATTCCATAAGAGACATGTTAAAATTATTAGAATTTCAATTAAAGACACCTACATTATTTATAAATACATACATTATTTTTATCCCATTACTAAGAGTCGTTTTTGAGTTTCGTGTTCATGCATAAATACTACCTTACTCGTATTAGTACTCATTATAACTTACTTGTTACGTCTCAATCGCAGGTTGAACTCCACATCCATCTGGACGGCGCAGTCCGGCCCTGCACTGCCTGGGAGTTGGCGCTGTAAGTTATAAGTTTGATTAGTTTTCAATTTCACGTTAGGGGCTCCATCGTACCTTGCGAGAACCGATCCCCTTTGAGATTATAGACCCAATGGTTTCTACTCTAAACATGCAATGTTAATTCTAATTCCCAGGGCATTTTAATTAAACCAAACTCTTTTAAATTGCCCGATTTTGAGTGCTAATAATGAAGTATGTAAGTTTTTTTTTAGCTCCATAGATTGCCTTTATTTTAGGTATATCGCATACAGTAAATGGGGACCAAGCATTTGTTCGGTTACAGACAGTGCCGTCTATTGCCCAGTGCAAAACTACTTATTTCTCGTTCAAAACGAGCTAGTTCGCTTTGCCCACTCTTTTCAGACTCTTTCAATTTAGGCGTACGAGTGCTGCACCCTGGTGTATATTTGTAACGTGTATAAATGGAACAAATTCCATGCACATATGGCACACATAAAATACCAATGATGTATTAATTATATTCACTTTGTCTAAGTGTTGTACCCTTAGACCAAATAATACGTTAATAATAATAATAAACTAAATAAAAATAATACACTAAATAATATACGTCGTTGGCATTTTTATGCTTTTCTAGAAAGAAAAAGATAAAAATCCCAGGATGCGAGAACTTTATCCAGTTTGAGAAGGCCTGCACCGTCACAGACCCCACCACCCTGAACGGATTTCTTCAAAAGTTTTCATTGTTCTGGCCTTCTTATGAGTGAGTTACTTTTAACTTTTATGCCAGTTGCTAATCCTCTATGGCTTGCATTTAAATATTTCTCATAACAATGTGATGTGGTTAATTTGTTTACTGGGTTTAGGTTTTAGAAACCCTTTAAATCAATGTACTGTAGTTTCAAGTAAACGTAATAACAAGTAACCCCGAAAAGATGTTAATATGAAACATCTTTGATTGACCGTAGAATGTTATTGGTTTAGTGCACTTAACACAAGTGGTTTTGTTATACACACACAGACACACAGTGGTGGGAGTAGCCTATTTGGTATTATTTTGCTATTTTTATATTGAATAAACCTCACTCGTTTCACTCGTTTTGTTGTTGTTTCTCTTACAAAAAGTTATAAAGTATAGCATACTTCTGAGCAAAATGTATCAATTATTTTGTAAACAGTTTATTTGGGCATTCATTTCTTACTAAGAAATTTGAAGGGCAAATAATAATAATAATAATAAAAAAAATATATGTTTCTAGAACTTCTTGCCATAAGATGTTAAAGTAATTCTTTGCGTCCCCACTACGGATATATCCGATGTGGCATTTGACAAGTCTACATGACAAACCAACTTTCCAGTCCAATTAATTTAGTAGAATTAGAGTGTATTTTTGTCAGAAAAAAACCATAAATAATGTTTTATAATAGGTTGGTAGTTTCTCTTTCGCTTACTTTACTCCGTCCACACATAATACTGTTGATATGTACTTTTAACGTTTAAGACTAAGTAAAGTAATGAGCTGGTATAGTACAGGTGACCATGATATAGCCATAGAACTACGGTTCGAATCCACGACATCGTTGGCATGGTCTCTAACCTATTTACGGTGCACTACACTACGTCAGCCACTCACAAAAACCTCAGTTGTTTCTCGCGACACCCCAAGCTGTTCAATCTGCACATTGTTAGTAGTGACAAAATGAGAGTTCTGGCTTCAACAACACCTGAATGGCAAAGGAATTGACGTCACCATACATTACGACAGGTTTAGCGAGTTAAATGTTTTAGAAAAGTCATCGGACTGAGCCAGAATTTGCCACTACTTTTGTCATCTCCCCAGAGGTGACCTGGACGCGCTCGAGCGGATGGCGTACGAATTCTGCGAGGACGAATACTACGCCGGGGTCATCTACGCGGAGCCGCGCTACAGTCCACGACTGGCGCTGGGGGACGACCTCTACCACCAGTTGGGCCCCAGTGGTGAGGATCATCTTACAACCCATTCTTGTTCCTCTCACGATTCCAACCGTAGATTCAGAGACAATAGATTCTCATTGAGGCCATATTGAAAAGAAACCAAGTTACAAGGGTGTCAGATTCCACTCCAAATTCCCACTAGCAATAAAGGATATAAAGGAATTTTTTTCAAATTACTAAAAGATGCATTCATTGGCAAATGATTCTATTCTATAGACTACCTGAATATCTGACGGGGGTTGGTCAGGTTAAACCCCTTTGAGGTTGTTCATGCAACATGGTTTTTTTCAGTTTTCTTTGCCTTAAACAACTTCTTACCTCGTACCTATGACGTACAATTTTTTAAATTACTTTAAGGTGTGAATGAGTACCAAAATCTGTGTATTTTTAAGGAAATTATTTCGTCTACAAAGTTGAGATTCTGTTAGTGTATGCGTTTATTTCACCTTAAAAACCTAACTTTATTTTAATAAAAAATTATAATAAAAAACGCTAAAAAATAATTTTTATCTGCTAGAATTTAAATTGAACTTATTTTAAAACTATGTCATTTTGAAGACCAATAGAAGAAAAAACAGATTTATTCAATATGATTTTTAAGAGAATTATATCACAAACAGTTTTTAAAAAGTCTGGGCGACGAGGGCAGACCATTAGCTCTCCACCTTAAGCCGCGTCCGCACTGGCTGAACACGTTCACCGAACAAGGTTCTTCCGAATATTTGTTCGTTCGTTGCTAACTTTTTAGAATGTAAATCATAGGCCTATGGCTTATTGCATAATTGTTCGTTAGGAATGTTTGTTGATTTTTTTTGTTCGCCGAACAAGTTTGCCGCGAATGTTCGGCCAGTGCGGACGCGGCTTTACAAAGTGTCTTACGATGAAAAACATAATATAGTAGCCTACCAGCGCTGCGTGACGCCGTCTCCGTTGAACTACTGCTCCCGCCGCGCCGCCAAAATTAAGCTTTTGTCGACCATCCCTTTCACCATTACAGTTTTATACCCTTATTTACCCTTTCTTGTCGGTTGGCTCATGCTCATGTTGCCTGCTGTGGCCATCAACGGGACGACGTGGTATCGATAAGATGTATGATGAGTTCAAACCCGTTGCTTGAGACATTTCGCCAATAAAACTTAACAAAAGAGTCCTGAGTTACATAATAAAAAAATTAACACCTCATATGTTGGTTATATAGGTCTAGCATATAAGTGTAGGGTATACGTGTAAGAACGTCAAAAAGTATTTTAGGTTCTCTGGCACGTACATGTAGGTAAATTACCAATGCTAATAATAATTAAAGTCTATACAGATCTAAAGATTAAAGAGAGATTAAAGAGATTATATAGAGATTAAAGTCTATGAAGATGAATTTCAACCTCCGAAATGTTAATAATGTTGGATATATATATATCTCATAACAATATTTTATTGGATACCTTTGTACAGTATTTATAAAATCTCAATTCTTCCCTTGTCTGAATTTTCTACGGTGTTTCAGCGCTAGACGAAGTGATAGTGCGTATTTCCCACGGTTTACATAGGGGTGAACAAGACTTTGGTTTGAAAACGAGGCAGATTCTGTGCGCCCAGTACAAGAAAGAGTTCAACGATCTACAACAAACCCTTCAACTGTGTCAGAGGCACTATGACAAGGGCGTGGTGGGGATAGACCTTCTGACTCTGCAGCCCCAAGAGGGCGTGATAGGTAAAATATGATTTCTGCAACGCATAACACCATGGTCTCACAGTATACGTATTTCATATACTAGACTGTAAATAAGATGAAAACCCTGTATTTGCTCTATGTTTTGACTCTCCCTTTCCAGTGGGGGTTGTATTGTCGGTATGAAATTATGCTTTTGCCCATACAAACTAAACAAAATTATTTTATTTACTGTATAAGTCAATATTGAGCTGTTCCTAAGGTATTTTTATCCGTAGACGTTAATAATCAGTCATTTGTAATACTGAAATGTGTTTCATTTTCTAAATTTTGTTTTAAGGTGACTAATGAAAAAATTAAAAATCGTGTATACAGAATGCATTTATTTTCACATGCAGGAAAAGTTTTAAAGAATATGTTACTTAACTATTATTTTGGTTCATGAAACACAATTCAAAAACGTTTTGTTTTACCGCATTGTATATGTTTGCTGCAAAAATGTTGTAAAAACCTTGGTGATAATACCGGGTGTCCACAGTCTTGCGCTTATGAAGTAACCGAATATTATGAAAACAAATGATAATAGAATTAGCCTATGTTTTATTTTACGTTTTAACAAGTTCTTAAGTTTTTACAGCGATGTACAAACACAATACATGTTTAAGACACTTCGTGTAAGTCTCGGGTTAATTTTGAATCTTCCAGTCAACATTTTAGTTTGTTCCAGGTTGGCACGTTTCCTAAGTGGCACACACTGCCTCTTTAAAAAAAAAAATGCCCATATGAAGTCTTAATACTTTTTACACTAGGTGTACGTCTTCAACATGTTCACGTGAAAAGTCTGTCTTGGCACAGTACAATAACAGAGGAGCGAGTTTCGTGGATCCATAGCATACCAAATCACGTCTCTTGCCGACTCACCATTCCTGATTTTGTTGTTGTACTTAATTGCACTTTTGTCAGTCAACAGGGTTTAGGTGTTGAGATCGTAGGCCTATAGTAAAAAATTGATTAATTACACTTCAAACAAGAAGTGCAAGATGCGTGTGACTCTAATGGTTCCCATACAGCAAAGCCATTGAATGGCTTAATGGCCACTTGGTATAATTAAAGCAAATTTAAGCCCTAACAATATTAGTTTTTTGACAGTAAAATATAACAAATTATCTAGGTTTGAAAAAAAATACAGTTGGCCTATACCATCTATTCGTCATGACTCCCTAAGAGTCATACAAAGCTATTTTAAGAGTTATTTCAAATACTGTATATTGAATCGGAGTTAATTTTTCTATAAAAAGTACACAACCCAGTTTGGATGGTTGCAGACGAGGCCCCCTACGTGGAGCCGATAATCTCTGTGTTCCGCGAGGCGGCGCAGACGGGCGTCCACAGGACCATGCACGCAGCGGAGGTCGGCACGGCCCAGGCGGTGGAGAGGGTGAGAGGTCCACAACACCCGTACAGTTGAATTGCCTTCTAACTGGAAGCGGTCAAGAATGGGTGGAAAATATTGGCTGAACTTCTTTTATTCGTAGTGTAATCATGTGTTTCTACTTGTAAAATTTTGAGTTTCAATCAAAACAAATAAACTGCCTATCTATCTTCTTCTATATCTTCTTATTTCTATGAGGGTTTCGTCTGTTACGTCCCCTTTTCTCTCGACCTACCGAACCGATTTTTAAGATTGAGGTGTCATTTTAAAGCTTAGGATATACCGCAGTGACGAATCGTTATTAAAAAGTCATATTGTTTCGGGCTCCCCCCCCTCGCCTTTGATTTATTTCTAGAGGGCGCTTTAAAATGTTGACCAACTTTTATTGCAAGTTCTTTAGGCCCATTCTATACGGACCGATTGTCTGCCGCCGATTGTCGGCGTCGATCAGCTGATATTTTACCGAACAATGGAGTTTAAATGGGAGCTTCTATACGGGCAGATTTTTAACGCGCTATGACGCGGTATATTCTGCTTCCGCCGCCGATCTCGCAACCTCACGCCAAATCTCGTAATTTCTCTCTCGTTCTCGCCATTTCTCGTCCACTGCCTTTTCTGATCCCTTTTGTCCTCACCGTTCTCCAGTTTGTTTTGTTTTTGTTTTTAGAAAACATGTTTGACATGAAAAACTCATTTTTCTAGAAATTGAAAAACATCCTAAATTATACGAAGTGACATCTAAAGATTACGCAGACAAGGTTAAAAATCTCAAAGTTGGATGGAGGTAAAAATTCAATGCACAGTTAGTTTTTGCCTGCATTCACTATTCACGAAAACAAACAAATATAACTATATTTATCTCAATGACGAAGAGGTTATTCATTTTAATTACATACCGGTAGGCCTACTTTAGTGTAATTGGTCACTTACTGATTAAATGATAAAATAAGTTTAAATGATTACTATAGGCCTCGACCGACGGTTATACAGTTCAAGCGTCATGTCAAGTTGTTACATACCTACTGGTCAAAATGTATCAGGCCCTTTCAATTATTTATAGGTATATAAGCCTACCTATATCTATTATTTTCTTTCTTAAAGTTAATTGTATTATTTAGTCATCTCTACCTTTATTTCTCTCTAAAAAAATAACTATGGAATATTGACCAATCATGTGTTTTAGTATACATGTTTCGTAGGAGTTTGTGGCCATACATTATCCCTTTTTATTATAACTTTTGTAATATTTTCAGTATTTTGGAAATATTGAAATCATATAAAGTCATTTTTAAAAACATAAATACGTCATCACTTAATTGGAAAAAGACTTTTTCCTTTCTAATTTGAATTGTAATGTCGTATGTTTATACAATATTTATGTTTTAGTAATTTTATAATTATTTATAAATCATTTTATAATTTTAATTGATTGCAATTGAGTATTTTCTTGTGTTACATAATTTGTAAAGCATGATAATATAAGTGGAAACAATTTTAGCAAGGTCAGTTTTAAATGTTGTATTTTTTACACTAACTGAATGGTTGGCAACACTGTTGCGCCGATTATCCGCTCGTATAGAATGGCCGGCGGACGGCAGATTTCGCATGAGCAGATCCGCCGCCGACAATCGGTCCGTATAGAATGGGCCTTAATGTGAATTGTAATTTAACAGCTGATTAAACTTACCTTCAGATGAATTTTAAAAGCCAGATAGTAAACAAAAATAGAGCTCTGTCACTTCATAATCAACATTCACTTACTGTAGGTGAGTTTCACTCATACAGAATCATAAAATCCGCAATTTGCGCACGGGCCACCTCGTCAATACCGGTATATACAGTTATTTATATGTTTTGATGGTAAACAAATATATAAAATGACTGACAAACACACATGATTATGCTACAAATAAAAGAAGTTCAGCGTCAAAGACGCAGTCCACTTAATCGTGGCCGCTTCTAGTAAAAAAAGTCATATGTACTTTGGAGTGGTTCAAATTGTGAGAGAGCTGGGGTCCAGATTTCCCTACCATCTGTCGACTTTTATTATGTTGCTCCAAGGGCCGTCGAACTATATATGAGTATATGATGAACTCAAGTACTAGTTTGACAGGAAATTTACATGAATTTCAATGCTCTAAAATGCTTTATATTCTATACAAAAATGTATTTTTTCACAAATATGATGTGTCTTAGCTTTATCAAACTCTTCAGCACGCAGCCGACAATCAGTGTTACCAGTATTAAGGTTTGCTCACTTCATATATTGTATAAAGACCTGAAAAGACCTGTTCATACAAAACTCATCCACTAGTGGCAACATCAGCCAGACTTATTTGTGACCTCCCCAGAAATTGAACAAGTTTGTTAATGCTTGGATCGATTTTTTGATCGGAAATTTGCTTCTTCTTTCGTCAGGGCCGATTTACTGTTGACTTGAATACATTTGACTTTTTGGCTGTGTCCTTTGCTGTTGCAGACTAATTTATAGAATGGTTGTTGGCCATAAAATGAATTAAAACCCCCTTTCAGCTACCGTATTTTATTCACCTTATTGTTCCCCTCTATTCGAACGGTGATCGGGACACACTTAAACATCACTTGTAGAAAAGTTTCAGTACCATACACCTCAGAAGATACAAGTTATTCCGTTAAGGTCTAAAAGTATTTCCTAACTGTCTAAGAGTGATTGTTAATAAGTCTCCCCTCCTAAAAGTGTCCACAAACTATCGATCATGATCGACCCGACATCAGGTTCGACGTCAGACCCAACGTCAGGCCAGATGTCGGACCCAACATCGGGTCCGACATCGGACCTGACAAATTTTGTTAAAACATTGTCGGCCCCGACACACCACCCTACCGAGCATTCCACAGACTGTCGAACATGTTGGACAATTTTTCGTCGGGTCCCACCTTGGTCCCGGCATCGGTTCGAGCATGCTCGATAGTGTGTGGACCCCTTAAGACTCCCAAACACAAGAGGATGGATTGAAACATTGACCCTCAAGACTGTACAGTAGACTCCAAGGCTTCTTCGATATTTTTCTTGGCACTGGCATTGATTATATGAGATAGTCTGTTAATAGTTCCCTTCCCATAACATCTCTGAGCACAATAAGGATCAACCGAAAGATGTGCCTGAAAATAATGTAGGCTACACTGGATCCGAAGTACAGTAATGGTTTCTGTGTCCCTTATTCTACTTTTATTCCAGAAAAAAGTTATTGATTTTCTCACCACTTTAAGACACCACGAAAGATAGAAGGTAGACGTATAAGGTAGAAGGTATATTGAAGGTAGACCTACAATTTTACTCTAAACCCTTTGTTCCCCCACACTCTGCAGGCGGTGTATCAGCTGGGCAGCGAGCGCGTGGGCCACGGCTACCATGTGCTACAGGACGCTGACGTCTACGGCAGATGCGTCCAGGACCGGGTCCACTTCGAGTGCTGCCCCTACTCCAGCCTCATGACCGGCTCCGTGCAAACCTGGGGCGACCACCACCCCATCTGCAGGTCAAACATATATTTTTATGATTTGTGGTTAAAAGAAGTGTAGTTGTTATAAATATTTTTAAGATGTAAATATTTTCTTTGTTAAAAATTCGTTAAAGTAAATATTTAATTTGGATAATTGTTTGTCCAACGTTATGAAAACTAATAGTAGATATGAAAGGCCGTTTCTGGGCCACCTCGTACTTCCGATTTCCGACCCTCCGAGAACTTCATTTTTGACTGGTTTTGGGCCAGTCTGTTATCTGATTGTAGGCTAATTACAACCATTTACAACATTTTACAACATTTTACAACATTTTCTCAGGTTTTGCCAAGGGTCTTTTGAGGAAGTACGAGGGAAGTACGAGGGAAGTACGAGGGAAGTACGAGGGAAGTACGAGGGAAGTACGAGGGAAGTACGAGGGAAGTACGAGGCGCCCTCTTAACCTACCCTTGTAAACCTCATATTTGACTGGTTCTGGGCCAGTTTGTATCTGATTTCAGGTTAATTTAAGCCATTTTTCAGGTTTTTCAAATGGTGTATTTAATCCATTAAAAAATTAATCCAGAAATTTAATCCAAGGAAGTACGAGGCGTCCTCTTCACTGAACCCTCGTAAACCTCATATTTGACTGGTTCTGGGCCAGTTTGTATCTGATTTCGGGTTAATTTCAGCCATTTTCAGGTTTTTCAAATGGTGAATTTAATCCAGAAAAATTTAATCCAAACAAGGGCAAGTCTTAACCTTTGTTGTTTAACCTAACATAATCCTGATTTCAAAAGGATTTTCATCCACATTAGGTATTTTAGACAGCGATTTTCACCACATTAATAGGTCATGTGACAAGGAAGAGCGCTGTGATTGGTTATTACCGTTACTTAAAATCTGAGGTTGAAAAAAAATCTCGAGACATTTTTGATTTCCAACATCATTTTTATAATTTAATCAGTTTACACCGGTGCTTCCAAATCCGCCGTCTTTCCGTTCAGTCTGTTCGACTTTTTCCAATCTGATACAGGGTGGTTTTTTATACATTTCACATATGATCTGCGCCACCCTATCTCCACGACGCACGGGGAAATCGATATCGGAATTATTTATCAACAGAATACAGACATTGCCGGTATAGTCTCTGTCCACCACACCAGCACCGACACTGATACAATGTTTTAGGGCTAGACCAGATCTCGGCGCGATCCTTCCATAACAGCCTTCGGGAAATTTAAACGTTATATCCGTTTTTACCAATTGTTGTCCCCGCTTTGGTACAACATAATCATATGCGCTTCTCAAATCGAGACCAGCTGCATCCGGTGACCCGTTGTGCGGTTCAAATCCGTTTTCACTCAACAAATAATAACCGTAGCTTTCAGCCATTATTGATTCCTAATGCATGTATTACGGGTTTCCACATCAAATAAATTAAACGGGGCATTTTCAAAAATGTATTTAAATTATGTTTTTTAAAAACTATTTTTATTCGTCAACCTTAAACTCGATACTGTGCTTGAATTTATTATCTGAAAGTGATATTTTACCGTTGTACAGCACATAGAGTTTCCCCTTAAAATTCAACAGTTGTTTGATATAGTTATTCGTCAACCTGTCATTCCAGCTTTCGGGAAGATAGAATTTCACATCATCGCATGTGACTAATATTCTCATACCGTATGATGAAGAGATTTTATCCATATTTTCCACAAAATATTTTTTACCGACTTCCAGGTCACCCACCCTGATGTAAGACTTTCCATTGATTTCTTTCAGTAAATCATTAAAGTTAGGACCGTTCATTTTTACCTATACAAGGAATAACGTTTTGCTGCGTCAAATAAAAAATAGAAACAGCCGATTTTCAATAAATTAAAAAATACTACACCCGAATCAACTCCAAATAAATATGCACATTCGAATCGAACATCTGCAATAAATTATTATTTTGGTCTGTAATGTAAATGTTGATTTGTTGGATTTTATTCAATCCTTTTTTCAACGACACGTAAAGCGGCGGCCGCGGCATCACAGCAATTTTATTACCAAATTCACCATATGGAAAGAAACTATACAACACCGAAGACTCTTTGTGTTTGTGCCAATGTTCGTCATGATTGACAAAACAATTTTCCACGATATCACAGTGGACTTCAATCAAGTCCCATGGTCTTATGTTGTGCGGTTTTTTCGCGTTGTACGTGTCCAAGTATTCGGGGGCATCAATTTCATCGAAACCCAGCAAACGCCGCAGCGGATTTTCCATGTGAAATTTTATAGGTGAAGTGATTTTCACCCGGTACCCCGTAGTTTTAAGTATTGAAACCACCGTGACTTTATTCTTTTTATCATCCGTTTTACCGCGTAACAGCGGATCCACGCCTTTTTGTATGTGTTTCTGTATGGCATCAAATGTCCAAAAACCTTTACCGAAACCGATTTTCGTTCCACCGTCAAACAAAACACTACAACCCTCAAATAAATTATAAAAGTTGTATTCGCAGAAAAGTCCGGTGAGTGCCAACTTGTACTCAGCATCCAAGTGAATGGGATGTTCCAAGTTCAAGGTCAGTTGTGAAGTCGTACCCGATAGTCTAAAAGTCGTCATTTCTATGTTAGGAAAAATGTTTTCCATCATAATGGTTTTATATAAAAAATAAACAGCAACTAGTTTTTATTCATCCCGCAAATATTAAATACCATTTATTCAAACCGGTCGATCCATGCGAATTCGGGTTTTTATTTGAACATCTCTGAGCCACTCAACTAGGATTCATCAAAATACATTTTGTGTTCGTCCAAAAATCTGCTAGTTACATTTTGATACAACAACACGTAATTCCAATCGATTTTACCTGCGAAATCGCGAATAAACTTTTCAGACAGCGTTTGATATTTGCATAGGATACCCCAACATTCATCGAAATGGGGGACCATCTCTCTTAGGAATTCCTCCGAAAATTTAATACGCCTCAACAACTTGGCCCAATTCACTCTGTGCGGGTACATCCGCAACATCTCGATTGGAAAATCATAATGGGAAGAGAGCAGATCCCAGTTTAAATACCGATCGAACCTCATGATGAATTTGTCAGTCAAAACCCCTTTGGGTTCTCTGGGCTCCATGGAAAGCAGGTTCCATGCTTCTGACTGGTTAGTTTGACTCGATGATCTAAACGTCGACATTTCTATATTAGGAAAACAGATTTTCGGGTGGTAATAAATTATTAAAAAAATAAAAATGGAATAAACAATTTATTGACGGGGGCATCGTAAAAAAGTGACTCAATTGAACCACCCGAGCCAAGCGTATTTATTTTTATTTAAATCCTCTTTGACTTCATCATATGTTTTTCCATTTGATAACTGCCTTTAAACTTCTAAACAAAGATGCCCGCAGATTGGCGGATCGCCATAATCTTGAAATCGGTCCGAATTATAACGAATGTCAAAACTTCTCATGTACTTATCCAATTCCAAAGGTGGTGGCGCATTTCCATAAGAATCGAAATAAATTACATTTTTACCATTTTTATAATAACACGTCCAATGTGTTCCGGGTGTGTCCAGATCACCGAGATTGATTATACCGCACTCGTTTTTCCAAGGTACATCAGGTAAAAGCTCTCGTCTGAAAACACCGCGAAAATTCTTCAATTTCAATTTATTGGCCCACACTTCCAGATCGCTCAACGTCAACGGAACTAATTTTTTTTTACCCGTACATCATTCAAAGCCGCACTGAGTCGGTTGTTTATCATTTGTCTTAAGCCGGCACCTGACGGATCTTTTTCTATAATTGTATCCAACTCATCGTCGATCATCTTTTTCAGCCACGGAACGAATTTATCTTTTATAGCTGGTGCGACTTTGTCTTTGATCAGGGGTGAAGCGAATTTCTTGAAATAGGGGATACTCGTTTCCGCCAACTCCAGAATCTCTTTCAGTAGACCCCCTTCAATGTTGTTCTTCAACTGCGAATGGCTCAATATCAATCTCAAGCCTTTATTGTGTTTTATGGCTCTCAACACTTGTTTATGTTGTTCGTCCGTCAACATCACCTCGACATTCCCGTTCGTCAACTGATCTCTGTTCAAAGTTAAAATAGCGAGTTTCTGCTTTTTATAAGCGATACGCAACTTGTTCTTTTGACCCTTGGTCAACTGGATTTTATGTCTGTGCTGCATCTCGTTTCTTATCCTATACATATAACACACAATCTACGCAAATGTACAATTTATTTAAGCGACTTTGCATTTGCAAATATTTTATTTGACTTCAAAAGTAGCAGCGCATTATTAGACATGGAATTGCATTGCAGAAAGTGCAAAACAAACACACCATCCACGGATGTCAAAACTGTCAAAACGAGAAATAAAAGGTGGCTTGCGACATCCAATTGTGCGATATGCGGCAGTAAGAGAAATTCGTTTATCAAAGACCCACCGGAAGTTTTGGAAGCTAAAGAGCTGCACAGACCCGTCGTGAAAAAGTTCATAAAACGTCGAATCGTCACGAAAGGTATAGATGACTTGTGGGCGGCCGATCTGTTGATTTTGAAAGAATATGCTAGGGAAAACAAGTGGTATAAATATATTTTAAATGTGATCGACACGTTCAGTAAGTTCGTTTGGTCAGAGCCCTTGAAGAAAAAAGATGGTCCGGATGTGTCATCAGCTTTTGAGAAAATAATTGCGCGGGCCAAAAATGACGGTCATTCACCGCCTAAACTCTTACACACCGATAAAGGGACAGAGTTTAAAAATACGCATTTTAACAAGTTGTTGAAAAAACACAACATTAAATTGTACCACACCGAGAGCGAGGAGAAATCCGCAGTTATCGAAAGATATCACAGAACGTTAAATGAGAAGTTGAAAGTAAAATTCCAAGTTAGAAATTCCCACAAGTGGCACGACATATTGCAAGAATTGACGGACGAATACAACAAACACGATTTCCACCATACGATAAAAATGAGGCCCGCCGATGTGAATAAAGGCAACGAGCAGGCATTATTGAAAATGTACAACGAATTGGAAAATAGAATACCCCGTAAAAAGGCGAAATTCGATGTGGGAGACAGAGTCCGCATTACAGCGAAAAAAGATGTTTTTGCGAATAAATACAAACAGAACTGGACGTCTGAGATTTTTGTAATCAAGCAAGTTTTAAACACGAGACCCACGACTTATAAGATTGCGGATGAAACTGGTGAAGATATAATTGGGGGGTTCTACGAGAAAGAATTACAACGTACAATGTTTTAGGTATTATTCAGATAGTCCTGTGCTAGGACTATTGTTTTTATTTTTCAGATAGTCCGGCATGGGGACTATTGTATTTCAGATAGTCCTGAGTGGGGACTATTGAATTTCAGATAGTCCTGAATTAGGACTATTGAATTTCAGATAGTCCTGCGCGGGGACTATTGAATTTCAGATAGTCCGGCATGGGGACTATTGTATTTCAGATAGTCCTGAGTGGGGACTATTGAATTTCAGATAGTCCTGAATTGGGACTATTGAATTTCGGATAGTCCTACGTGGGGACTATTGTATTTAGATAGTCCGGCATGGGGACTATTGTATTTCGGATAGTCCTACGTGGGGACTATTGTATTTAGATAGTCCGGCATGGGGACTATTGTATTTAGATAGTCCGGCATGAGGACTATTGAATTTAGATAGTCCGGAGTGGGGACTATTGAATTGCATTTTATGCGTTCGATATGTTCACGACCGAAAAACGAATTGCATATCGGTTTATGGTGATTTCGATTTTATCAGAGCTGTAAAAAATGCAATGAAAGGCATGTGTGTTTTGTGAATAATTCCAATGTCGTCAATTTGAAAAAGAATTAAATTTTGAAATCATTTCTCCGCTTTCATTTTTTACTGAATGTCAAGAGGTCATTTCACCCACATAGTGATGGATATAGTTTCATATTACCAAGAGGCATTCGAAGACAACCTGTTGCCCAGCCCTTTGCGATGTCTCATAGTGGGTTCTTCAGGCAGCGGCAAAACCAATTTACTGCTCAATTTCATTTACAATAAAAACGGTATTATATTTAAAAACCTTTACGTATTCAGTAAATCCATAGAACAGCCGGCTTATGTGGAGCTGAGAAAAACCTATGCGGACGCAGAGAAAAAGTATAAAAAGAGAATCGCGTATTTCTTCAACAATTGCGATGAACTGCCGGCGGTGGACGAGTGCAAGAATAACTCACTTGTGATATTCGACGATTGTCTGATGGAAGAGCAAAAAGGTATTAAAGACTATTTTATCAGAGGCAGGCATAAAAAGATTTTGTGCGTCTACCTGAGCCAGAGTTACGGCAAAGTGGATATGCAAGTCATACGGAATAATATAAATTTCCTTTGTGTCTTCAAACAGAATAAACATTATACCAAGCGGATTTACGACGATTTCGTGGGATCGGACATGACTTTCGGTGAATTTGAAAATATATGCAACAAATGTTGGAATGAGCCTTATGGGTTTCTCTCCGTAAATATGATGAAAAAAGGGCGGTGTGGAAAATACATGTGCAATATGAAAAATGTTTTTAATAAATAACGTCCGCGAACGTTTTTCGAAAATCGATGTCTAGACGCTGTTTTTAATAAATAACGTCCGCGAACGTTTTTCGAAAATCGATGTCTAGACGCTGTTTTTAATAAATAACGTCCTCGAGCGTTTTTCAAAATCGATTTCTAGACGCTGTTTTTAATAAATAACGTCCGCGAACGTTTTCCAAAATCGATGTGTAAACGTTATTTTTTAAATAAAAACGTTGTTGGACGTTTTTTTATTCGATTCAAAATTTTTGTGAAAATATTCGTCACTTTTGTATTTCGATTATCAAACATAAAATTTGCTACTAAAAACCCGACCACCTATATTAGTACGATGAAGAGGAAAAGCGATAAAGAGATTGTCAAGACGTTAGTTAAAAAACATAAGTTGGCCGACAAAATGTGGCCCGACGAGATGACTGCGGAGGAGGGTAAAAAAATTGAAAAACTACAAGATAAATGGGTCGCGGAAAATGAGGAAATCCGAAAAGAACAAGTGAAAGAGCGAGCGGAATTGTTTCGCAAACATCCGCCGATACGTGAGCAATACGCACCCAAAATTCCTTTCATACCGATATCTGCACATAAACCTTTAACTGTGCAGGAGGCTAAAAAATTGGATAAATTGCAAAACCAATTGGCCAGTGAATCCCAAGCAGTAAAGATTCGTGAAGTTGAAGAAAAACGTGAGATTGAAAAGCGACAGGAACCGGTCGTCAAAGCGATCAAGGAGCAAGGTTCCGATAAAAAGACCCCACCGCAACGTCTGTCCACGTCTAAAACTATACAAAGAAAGAAAGACATTTTTAGACCCCGCGCTTTCAGTACACCGGGTCGAGAATTGATGGTGGCGCGTAAGGTGCCTTTACCTCGTGAAGATGAAGATGTGCTCGAACCTCCACCCGGAGAATCACCTCCACCCGGAGAATCACCACACATCGATCCTTTACCGTCGGAAATAGAATCGCCAGACGAAGGCAGGATAAACCGTTTGATCCGCGAATTCACTGAAAGGCAAGATATTGGGGATATCGCCAAACAACATCTCGCTACCAGCAACGATAGATCTTTTGGCATTCGCTACGATTTCAACTTGAACAAACTGGCCATCGGATCGAAGACTATTACGATTGAAAATGATGATATCATATTAGACAGCACCGGAGATAAATATACCGGCACACCGGGATTGTGGAGTCTGTTGACGAAAGCGGAAATCAGAGTATCGTCTCCGGGCGAGGGTACGACGCGAGAAAGACTCATAAGTGCGGGTGCTTTCACAGCCCAGGACTTTAATAATTACAAGGATATACTGATAAAATCCGATGCGATTTTTCAGAACAACGATCCAAAGTTGAAACGCCCCAGGTCCAGTCAGTCTTGGAAATGGGTGAATTTGATCGGTGAGATCTGGAAAGAATATAAACAGTCATCGGGCAGCGGATTGTTGATAGATTCACACGCCCCCGTCGAGTACAAATACATCGATGATGATGATAAACTGATTGAAAGATTAAAATTTATACGCGCCGAAGAGGAGGCCGGCAATAACGCTTTTCACAATGAAAAAATCGCCATCGTAAAGTTCATACACGATAAGATGGAAAAACTGGTTTCTCAGCCGCGAGGTCTCGACTACGTAGAGCGATGTTTGGATGTAATAAAAAATGTTGAAGATAAAAGGGTTTTTCGAAATCTCGGGTTGAGACGTTTGAACATGTATAAAAACGTAAAACTGTTCAAGTAGTCGATTTTATTAAGTGATCAGGAATTCGGTGTTTTTTATTTTTTATTGCTTTCCACAACAGTTTTCTTATTTTTCATTGGAATTCGGAAAACCTAAAACCTATATTAGGAATGGAGAAATATTACGAAGAGGCATCGGATAAGATAGCGAGATGCGAATACGTCACGGTCCTACCGGTATCGGACTTGCACTTTAATTCACCCAATAATTTCACCACATTCAAACTGGACCACGGGGATTCGTTTTACAACAACAGGATATTGTTTCACATCCAAGGGGAGGTTGTCAAGAAATCCAATGGCGCTAGTTATGCCAGCACGGACCCCATCAAACTTGTGGACAATTTTGCGGCTTATTTGTTCAAGAGTATCGAATTGAAAAAACACAACCAAGTCATCGATTCCGTGGATAAAGTCGGAATCACGAGCACCATCAAAGGGTTGACCACGTACAGCAGATCGGAGGAAAACACGTACTACAGCAGCGGATTCAAATCGGTTTACGACAAGGGCGGCGGCAAGTTCGAAGCACTGGGAACGCTGGCCCACCTGGGTTTGGGATTTTTTGACAGTCTAAAGTATCCCATGTACAAGGGTGGATTTGAAATAACGTTCACCCGCGCAGAAGACGATGATGCCATCTACCGCTGGACTGAAGGTTCCGGCACCAATGCTGTTGACGCAGCGGAGGGAAAAATAAAAATTACCAGTTTCGTGTTGAAAGTCCCCCTCGTGGATTACGACCCCTCCAAGAAAGCCGTGCTCATCGATGGGCTTAAGAAATTGAGCGAAAAAGGCGAATTGGTATATGAATATTTCCGTTGGGATTGTATTGAAAAATTCGGTGTGATAGGCTCCAATTACACGTTCGACATAACGAATCTCTACCGGAACATACTCAATCCGGTTTTTGTGATAATCGGTTTACAGACGAGTCGTAAGAACGATCAGACCAAAGACCCCGGTCAGTTTGACAGTGTAAACATAAAGAACTTCCACGTGAAAATAAACGGGCAACGGTACCCGCAGGAACAGCAAAATTTGAATATCACGGATAAAAATTACAGGCTGCTATACGACAGCTACTGTTCAATGAGACAAGTCATGTTCAAAAACGATGATGTGTATCTCAATATAAACGATTTCATCAACAAATACCCGGTGATGGTGATAGACACACATCTCCATCCGTTTTCGACCGAGAGAAAAAGAAACGATATCCAAATCGAATTGGATTTTACAAACGCGGTTTCCGGTCCGGTCGCTGATAAAGGCACTACGGCCTACGTCATAGTGGTATCACAGACCATGTTCACTTATGACGTTAAAAAGGAATATGTACAGATGATGATTTAAATGTGTAGGAAAATAGGTGGATAGTATCATAAAAAAGTCCCAACAAAAATAAGCAATAATATCAGTAAACTGGAAATTGGAAATAAAAAAAAAGATATTGATTAAAAGAAATATTTTTATTCACAAATAAAAACACTCTCTATTCCAGTGAAATGTTGCTGTTCAAAAAGCAATTCGGCTTCGACATCCTTGGGTATCTTGTAGTGTCCCCACGGCAGACTGGTGATTCCGTCTTCCAAGATGTATCGCTTGTCATCAGTCGTGGATAGTACTTTTTTATACATTTCAACGCTGTACAACTCATGCCCGTGACTTCTTATGATGTTCATCGATTTGTATAGTTCTTTCTGCTCGAACAAACATTTCTTGTAATCCTCGAAGGTGACTTCATTTTTTACAACAGATTTTTTCACTCCTTTAGATTTTTTTAGCTCGTCACCCTCCAAAGTATAGTTGGCATACATCTTGGATCGCAGTCCTACGAATTCCTTACCGATTACACCACCGAATTCGTCTTTCATCGTTCCCAATTTTTTCTTGTTCACCCGTGGCATATTGAATTGGTTATACTTCTTGTAGTTGGAGGTGTCGTACCTGTCGAGTGTCAGTTTCATATCTTCATAAAAATTCGGTGTCTCTATCAGATACTCCAGACTGTCGGTATCTGTGTACTGCAATTTAGCTTTATCACCGTATTTAGCCTTTATAAAATTGTAATGGAAATCGTATACGAGTGTCTTGGATATGTCCAATATGCTCATCCCAATGTAAATCGCCTTGTTGAATAGTAAACTCATTTTCCTCATGTGCACCGCTGAAAGGTTTTCTGAAATATCGTTCTGTGTTTGAACTGCGGCTTCGCGATCCATTTGTCGATCTGCTTGTCCTGAGTCGCCAGACGTATGTCTACTCTGTTCCTTATGTTCTCGACAGTTTTTCCATAAATCGAGTTGTTCATCAGTTTGAAAAACTGTTTAGCCGATTTATTCGTTTGCTCCATCCACATGCCCATGTTCTTATCAATGTAGGGTTCCAACCATTTACTTTGACTGAAGCGCAACACTCTGTGTATCTTGGTAAGTTTCATTCCAAGTGTTAAATACAATTTCAAATTTCGATAGTGAATAACATATTTCTCTTTGTCATACAGAGTGGTAAGGAGTTTAACCTCCTTGGAACCGGGTGGGCAACGTTTTTCAGGAGCGAGAGGAAACTCGGAATGCAAATCGTGCAGTTCTTGGGGATACTCCAAGTCGACTTCCAGAATATATCCTTTGTCAGAATCATCTTCGATCTTCATAACATCTATATCCGTATCAACCCATTCGAAATCACCATACGGCATTGGTTGAGACATCGCCCATCCGTATAGGTTCACGGCATCTAAATACATCAGATAAGTAGTCGGTTCGTCTTTGTTATAAAGAGGCATGTACGGGTTGTTCGCCTTCGCATAGCGATTGCAGCATTGTGATATGCCCCCACGGATGCCTTTGGTGATCATCAAAATCATTTCATAATCGGACAACAGCTGAAGTTCTATTCCCGTCTGCTTCAACATGGCACTCCATGAAAGCCCCGGGGTTGTGAAATACCATGCGGGGTCGAGTGAGTAAGTTTCTATGCAAATGTTCCTGAAACTTTCCATCACATCGGCTAACAATAACACGTCAGCTTTATTATAAAGTAAGGTGTACTCTTTCATATTCTTTATCTTGAATCCCTCCCAAACCTGTTTTGCACGTGAATAGTCCGAATCGCTGATCCCGCATTTGTTCAGTTTATTGTAAAATTTTTCTTTGCTTGGTAAACTGGTTTCCAAATATTTATCATCGCTGTCCATATAATCATATGGATAAACACCTTTTTGCCTAAGCATAAGCGCCTGAGTACCCCAACCCCCATATTTACCTATGTGTACAAATCGGTCCAAGTTTTTTACCAGCGTATCGAGCGAGTCAATGGTAAATTTGAATGAATCTACGAATCTTGCTTTTATATTGATATTGAAATCAACTGTGTAGGATATGTATCGTTCCTCGTTATTCGGGATGACATCTATCTTGGTTTTATCATCTAAACGCAGCATTTTTACAAACAGATGAGTGTCGTATCTGGTCAGGTTGTGTATGAATATGGGGACGAATTTCGGAATCTGATAGTTCAAGTTACAAGAGTTGTGTGCTAATCCACGAAATTCACCCGTCAAATGATCGTGATCGAAGACAAAATCAGTTACCAAATCTTTACCACATATATGACATATCTTTGTTTTTTCTGAGTGCTCTCTCTGTTCGTCAGTCAGCGGTTTCATGGGTTTTTTGTTTGCAAGACAAAATTCTTCAATAGCTTCCAATTCAGATTTCAACACTTTTGCAAATTGTTGAGCAGCATCCACACCGAAATATGTTATCGGTTCTTTATAATCACCATTAGTATACACCGTGTATAATACGAAGCTTCTAGCCGCGTGGTGTTGATATTTATTGGTGTACGATGTGCCGTTTTCCGGTGGTTGACAAGTGTCGATCGGTTCCAGTATGCACTCGAAATCTGCATACATGACAAACGGAATCTTCATCTGACATCTATGATGGGTAAACTTGACGACATCACCTTTTTTAGGCATTCTGATTTTCACCGCTTCGTGTTCCTTACAGAGTTCTTTGTGACTTTGAAGCAGATCTTGTCTTCCGAAATGTTGTAAACAACGCCTGCATATAAAAGTTTGATTTACATGCCTACTGATTTGATTTCTCACCAACCTACTCAAATTTTTTATATAACAATAGTGAGATTTATTTGCAGTTTTCATATACAAGAGGTCAACATGTTGATCTTTTTCATCATCAGTCACAATCAATGGATATACGTTGAGCTTATTTTCTCCTGTACAAGTATAACCATAAACATTGATGGATATCCCACTGCGTCTTTCGAATTTTTTCACATCATCCAAACTCACAGGAAATTTAATGTCTTTCAACGCTTTGTCAAAGTCGTGTTCGTATTCATGGTATTTGCTGACCCTGTGTGGATTTAAACCAACAGGATGTAAAGCTGCCAGTACAGACCATAGAAAACATTTCTGGTCATTGTTTTTAACATTTATGACAGCTTTTTTCTTTTTAATGACGTCTGGCAGTTTAATATAGCTTGACCCTCTGAATGGTACATATTTGTTTATTGCCAGTTCTAAAAACAACACTTCGTGTAGCGTCCAACCTGACCCCCGTGCCTCGAACTCTTCCATTCGAGTTAATAACTTTGCTTTCGCATCTTTAAACACTTGATGTAAGTCGGTCGTCTTATATATGATTGTATTCTCGGTTTTAAAGTACATGGTGTCTATTTCCAGCTGCTTATCCACACCAGGAACATTCCGTCTGTAGTTGGCAGCAAACGAAAAATTTACTTTCAAATTGTACTGTTCCAGATGTTCTTCAATCTTGCCAATAATCAAATCATGATATCTATTTAAAAATACCTGTGGGTTTTTTATACCACGGCAGTTTGTAAATTGATAAGTCAAAAGTCTATTGTTGAATGCTCTCTCTTTTACACAATGTTCTTCTTCACTGACGGGCGGAAGGTCAACGGGGGGTTTAAAAAGATTTTTAATCGCATTCAGAGCAGAAGAACAAACCATGCTGACACTATTGCACACTTTCTGGATGATTGAAGAAACATTTTCATTTTCAATCCGTGGCTTTTTAATTTCAGGCTGTTCATCGAAATCATCTCTGTTCGGTGATGGTCGTTTATGTGTACCGCTCGTACTGGGTTGTTCATTATTTTGTATGGAAGGTTGGTTATCAGTAGTACCTTTACTACAGATTTTATAATGCCTACTAAAATTATCACTTGAAATCAATTTCCCACATTTATCACATTTTCTTTTACGTCGAGAGCTCAAGTCTTTATTTTGATTGCTCAAACACACTTTAAAATGACGTGAGATATGTGATTTAGATATTAGCTTACCGCAGAATTTACAATTAATTTTAATTGAAGACATCTTCTAATACGATCTATAAGAGAAAAAACATACAACTGATTTAAATAAATTTAAAATGACAATATTTTTATCACAATAAAAAATGTCCTTGGCAAAGGTAATTTTAAACGAATAACATACTAGCTGGTTAAGAAAAGCAATTTAATTCAAATAATCCAAAAGTCACCCTACAACACTTTTTTACATAAATGCGGCATTTTGGCAATCAACTAATCCGACCGCTCTTCCTTCAGATGACGCAGAACCTACTAATCAAAGATGGAGATGGCTCTTTAGACGAGCTGTAAAAGCCCTAAATAATCTAAAACCCCAAATCATCTACAACAACACCGGCTCCCGGGACCAGAAAACAACATCGACTCCCGGGTTAGGAATCGGCGTTCAATATCTACTAACTTACAACGATCTACAAAAGGCTATCGTAAATAGAATAGTCCCCACGCCGGATATTGATTTGGCGTTCAATATCTACTAACTTACAACGATCTACAAAAGCCCCAAGTCATCTACAAAAGCCCCAAGTCATCTACTACAACACCAGCTCCCGGGATGGCGCAGAATCGGCGTTTCATATCTCTTAGTAAAAATGTCTAAAAGTAGACGAAAATCCTTTTAAAATCAGGATTATGTTAAGTAAAACAACGGAGGTTAAGAGGGCGTCTCATACTTCCTTGGATTAAATTTCTGGATTAATTTTTTGTGGATTAAATTCACCATTTTTTAAACCCTGATAAAACGGATGAAATTAGCCCGGAATCAGATACAAACTGGCCCAGAACCAGTCAAATATGAGGTTTACGTGGGGTCGGTGAAGAGTGCGTCTCGCCCTTCCTTGGATTAAAGTTCTGGATTATTTTTTTGTAGATTAAATACACCATTCGAAAAACCTGAAAAATGGCTGAAATTAACCCGAAATCAAATACAAACTGGCCCAGAACCAGTCAAATATGAGGTTTACGAGGGTTCGGTGAAGAGTGCATCTCGCCCTTCCTCGCCCTTCCTCGCCCTTCCTCGCCCTTCCTCACCCTTCCTCGCACTTACTTGGAATTTCACCATTTCAAAAACCGGAAAAATGCTGGAAAAATGATGAAAAGTGGTTTGGATTAGCCTAAAATCAGATAAAAACTGGCCCAAAACCTGTCAAAAATGAAGTTGACGGAGGGCCGAAAATAGGAAGGGCGAGGTGTTTCAGAACCCCCGTTTCATATCTACTCGTAGGTTTTCAAAGATTTGGTTAAAGCTACCTGTTTACAAGTATCAGGACACACAAACTAACATCCTATTAAATATCACAGCGAATAACAAAAACCCTGTTAAGTTATAATCTGACAAAATATTACACAAATCCTTCAAATTATCATTTAAAAACAACACTAAACTAACAGAGAGGTTACAGACTTTACCCTTCACCACCATGAACAAATATAAACCAGTCAAAAATGTTTAGGTGTTAGGCCTGCATGCTTTAGTCCACTATATAATTGCCAAAAAGAAATTAAAGAAAATATTAGTCTCACACAGTACACAGTGCAGGGTTACAAAAATAATTTTCTATAAAAATAACACGAGAAATTGCCATGCAAAATAGACTACCAGGATAATTCCACATAAATCAAGCTATTGCAAAGACTACGGTGCAAAATCTAAACGTTTTTAGGATTAGTTGATGAAAGCTAACTGAAACCAAGACTAAAGCAGAAGAAAAGTTTTCTTTCACATATTTCTTAAAACTCATACTAAGAATTAACATACCAATGTCGTCTAACTGCTTCGATCTGTTTCTGTAATTAGGTTCTGAAAGAAACGATAAAAATATCAACCATTTGATTGGCACACAGCTGTGACTTTTACTACTTAAATAGAATCTAGTTTGATTTAATGTTGTTTAACTTACAACTATTTGCGTAGGGATCAGGGGGAGGAGTTAGGTGAGAGACTTCAAATCACAGAATTTAGAATACAGCCACAGAGGATTTTTGGAACTAAGATTTTTTTCTAGAAGGCCTACAGTGGCTACTACAACAGCTGTTTACTGTTATTTGGACTGCTATTTGTGGACACCTCCATAGCCCTTCTCATAATAATGAATAAAAAACCTATCAATAGGTTGAATAGCAAGTTATTTTTGTTTCAAACTAAAATAACTTAGTCTTTAAATAAAATAGATGTACACAGCCATTCTTATCTAATTTGTAGTACATAATTACTTAAAAATCAAGAATGTCCAGGAACGCTTTACTATTTGGTGACATTTTGATGGTGGATGTTGTAGACCTACTCATTTTCTACAAAAATATCTCACTTGTCAAAGGATTAAAGTGGGTTGTATTACTTTATTAGGATGTATTGAAATGCACTGCAATTAATTACAATGCATTCAATTAAATTCAAATCCTCCTGTTCTTAGATCCAAAATCTTGTCTTAATAGTTTGAGTGAGCTAGGCCTTTATTTCAATAAACGAAAAACAGACGAATTCACAAACGTGCAAAAATACTTCCACTAACAAGCTCATCAATAGGATATTCGATATATATACCAAAAAGTTCAAAAACCATTTACATACAAAATAAAAATAAAATAAACATCCAGATTTTAACTACGTCTGTTTTATTCCACTTCCCAAACTACGTCATCATTGTTGGTGGCAAACATTTACTTAAATAGCGTGAATGTACTGTTTACATTAAACTAAGAAGATGGCCTTTATCCTCCTATTACCAATACATTTTATGATGTGCTTAGCCATAGCCGGAAAACATAGTGTTTGTCGCTATTTTTTGTGTCAACCCCTGTGCATTTACTATGGATGTGTTTTTAAAATTGCCATTTTAATTTTGTGGTAGTTAACATATTGGATTTTTTATCAAACATATATTTAGCAATAAACGCTAAGCTAACATTAGCCCTATAATCGGGCCCCATTATCAGTAAATGCTAATGGCTGTCTTTTAATGTTGTGTAAATGACATTTTTTGTTTTTAAGTTCTTACACTAAATTTGAGACCTGATGACACCTAATTATACAAAGAGTTCTTAAACCCATTTTTGGATTTAAGAAGGGCTGGAAAAGGACTGAAAATAAACATTATCTATAAATCTCAGATTAAAATAACTTATTCCTTATAATTAACTATTTATTTATCAGTTTTCATAGAGTAAAACACATAATTTTATCACAACACAGCAGTTTACTGAACCGATAAGGTTATCAGTGAGCATGGCAATAGGTACGGGTCTTTTTAAGTAAACGTGCTCATGGCCGCAACACTCAAGATTCATTCTTTGTCAGCTAACAGCCAACTTTCATGGTTACTTTGAGACAAATATTTGTTCTTATTTATTTATTTATTTATTATCTTTTACGCTATATTAATTTTCTTCTAATAGAATGTAAAAATTCCATGTTCATTTACTTTTGCAAAGAAGTTAACACACACTTGTAGGCCTATTTATGAAAAAAATAAATAAAACAAACACTGAAATCTCTTAAAATTTCATTTAGTAACCAACAAAACCCTTTAAAACAAACAATACTTGCCAAACATCACACCCTATTAGTTAACCCTCCAGTGCACTGTATAAATAAATTACAAACATTTCCAACCAATTTTGATTAAATTTTGGTTAGTATGTATGTTTTACTGTCCCAGATTGAAAAAGGAACCCAAAACGTTTCTGGAAATACTGACCTGAACTAGAGTACTTAAAGTTTCTGAAAAATAAAATTTATGAAAAAAATATTTTAATAACACAGTTTTTTTCAGGTTTTTTTTTACAAGGAATATTATTATTATTTGGTGAAAAAGGTTTCATCCACGGCAACTGAGGACCCTTTACTTTGAATATAAAATTAGAAATAAGTGAACATAAATTATCCAAATATGATTTACAAAGTTTGGTTCTTGAAAATAATTCACACAAAGTGGTCATGTGTGCGACAAATTGAATTTCAAGTTAACAATGATTTCAGAGCTATCTAAAAAGGAAATTTGGGAAAGAAGTATGTAGTTAACTAGAACAATAATGTTAAGTAAGGACAGTAAAGTCCCTCTTAAACAATCACATCGGGACCAGACATTGGCCAGATAACAGATTGGTCAGTTAATCTTTTGAACTTTTAACAACATTAAAGTATAGTTCTCCAAAGCTGAGTTGGATGAAAGATAACACTAAATACTGTGTGAAATTTATATCTACCAAACGACGATCTAAGCTTATTTTTGCGGTGTACCGTAAAAAACCAATATCGCATCTAACATATATTGATAATACTAAACTTTAAAAAAACTGGTATTGTGATCTACAGGATTGAGGAGGTGTACAAACGTATTCACTTCCATTCAGGGAAGTTAATTAATTTTTTTTCTGGAACTGACTGCAATATGAAGTCCAAATTGATTTGAAAAATAAAAAAAAAAAAACATAATTTCCAGGGAAACAGTAACGGTTTAAAGCGATGTTAGGTTTAAAATGGCCGGTTAAAAGGTGACCGGAAAAGTGGTATATACACGTTTTGAAACAGGTGCTTTCAAAGAGCTTGTGTGGGTTTATTTTGCACTTAAAAGTTCAAAAATATAACATTGTTTTACATGTGTAGCTTTGCTAATGAATTTTAACACTAAATTTTATAATTGGCATTTCTAAATAGTATGTACAAATGGCATAATAATTATAAAACTAAATATAAAAGAGAGTAAAGTATATAAAGATTTCTATTTAAAAATAGGTGAAACTAAAAAGAAAGTAAATAATGTTACCATTGTAAAAATGTTAAATAAATTATTTTACAAAATCGATGTACATTTTTTAAATGAGCCTAATAAAGTATTAGGGAAAAGTGTTTTACTTCCCTTTTAATGCTAAAAAGAATTTACAAATACTTATGAAAAGATGACCAATGGTTATTTAAAGTAATCTCATAACTTAAATAAGTGACCGAGATAGTCGGTAGCGCAGTGGCCTGTGAGTCACATTTTTGTAATATTGGGGGACAGGAATAGGAAGAGTGGGATGGGTTGAAAAGCCTACTCTTATAAAGGTAAACCAACGTTAAGCCCGTTAATTGGACAAAATATACTGTATTTAAAGTACCATGAGATGTAATTAAACTTATAGCCATGGTCTAGCAAATAATTGTTTTTGAATATCGGAAATTTCTGACGATTTTCGATTATGTTCAATCAAGACAACTGGGTGAAAGTGTGTGAGTACTGATTTTTCAGGTCGCGAAAAGTTAATAAAATAAAATTTTTTTTAGGGGAGCTTATTCAGACTATCCGCGTGCCAAAAAAATTATTTTTTAATACAATAAAGATAATAGTAATGAAGTGTCCCTAATCAATGCCCTTTATTTTGCAACCATTTCAAATAATCCTAGAGTTCATAACACCTTAACCACAAAATAAAAGTAACCCCCGGATTATCTGAGATTTTTGTTATTGAAAGTAGATTAAACCTTTGATATTTATTGTTTGTTTTAACGGTAATGGAAAGCACAATATAAACCTATCATACTCCAGTGATAGAAGATTAACAATATAAAACTAAGAGAGAATAATTAGATGCATATGTAACGAAAGAACACATTGAAACTCAACTCTTGCATGTTGGCAAACAGCAATGTCATGTTCAGGTCTACTCTATGGCGGCGATTTCGTTGAATATTTCAATATAATATGATTTTTGTCATCCTAATGGGTGGCTTTTACTCTTGTACATCTTCATGTCAATAACAATTTATACTCCAGACACAAAAATTTACAGATGGTGTACAATTTTCTAAATTGTTAAAATGTCCTGAATGTTACTTAAAAAATGTCATTTTTTAACTGTTTTGTGGAAATTATAACAAAATATTTTGAGGAGGATGAGTATCTGAAACTTCTCAGAGATTTCTTCTCGCCTTTTTACACCCAGAAATTTGGAAACAGACATCCACCACAAAAAAGAGTTTGAACGTCCTTAATTGAAAGACAAAAACACAGCAACCTTTGAATTCCCTAATTTAACAAGGGGATATGTTTCTAACTTAATGTGAGGACTCCGAATTTTCTATTTAGTTACCACGAAACAATTATTTATAGTCTCATAATGGGAAAAAACAAATTTACCAACTTAGTCTCCTTGTTTCCTTCACAGTATTACAATGTAACACTTAGTAAGTAAATAAAACTAGAAAATAAAACCAACTTACTTTGTAAATGCAGCAAAAACGGCCCAAATGATTTCATGGTTCTGCGATTTCATTGCTTCTACTTCTAAGTCTAAGTCTATGAGTTCTCGGACTCTCTTCATGGCGAGTTCGTAGTCGTCGTCATTGAGGGGGGCGAAAGCGTTCTCAAGGACGTCGGAGGCGTGTGCGAGCAGGAGCAGCGACAGCATCCGCTTGTCCATGCGCTGAGGATCGTTCACCCACTTGCCCAACACTGCGTCTTGGACCTGCGAGACATCAACGAAATGAAATGAAAATTCTTTACTTTTTCCGATAACGTAAATTACACCACAGAAACAAAACATGCCTTACATGATAACAAAGTTGAAACTAGATGGTGAGCTGTAAATGAGAGCTAGGCAGATGGTGTGAAACTTGTATAAAATAATAAAAAATACCCCCCGTCGCAGCAGACCTGCGTACTCAGCGAATTTCCAAATTAGTAATATTAATTTTGACCAGCTAAACTTGTAAACAAAATTTCATCACGTGCTCATAAATAGGGAAATAAATGTCGATTCTCCTTAAGGTAAATATAGGGAAAGAGTATGCAGGTATGCTGCCATGGGGGACACCAAAAGTGGTTTTTAGCAGAGAAAAAATTTATTTCCACCATATAAAGCCATATAGTAAATTTCATCAATATCCGTCCATAAATAAAAGAGTTTGCCTATTCTCCATATGATTAACATGGGAAAAGAGTATGCAGGTTTGCTGACATGATAAGTACAAAAACCAAGATTTTTTACCTTAAATGGATGAATCTCAACCAAATGAAGCTAAATACCAAGTTTCATCCAAAAATATTGGTTAATAAGTGAAATCTTAACACATCCTTATTCTCCATAAGATTAACATTGGAGCCCCAAAAGACAATGTACTGTCTTTAGACTTTGTAATATCTCAGTAACCAATGGAGATAGAGCAAAGCTTCAAAATACTAAATTGTGTGTTTTTTTGAGCTAAATCCAATGGTCAAAATAAAAATTTAAAATTTTTCAAATTTACATATGAAAAATGCAAAAAACCCATTTTTGGGGTACAAAACCCCCCAAAACTACCCCTTCCGGTAGGTCGATATGTCTGGTTTACGAACTCATCCGAATAAACGTAGGATTACACATCTCTACCAAATTTGGTGACAATCGGACCGTTTTTACGAGAGTTATCGTGTCTAGGGACACATACATACTATATATATACATATATACATATATATATATATAAAAAATTTTTATGACTATTATTTTTAGTCTCTGGGCACCTCAAAACGAAAAAGTAACATGGTCCCCGGCTTAGGTCTTACCATGAGACCTACGGTAATAGCTTATTCCCTATGGGAAATTCGCTAAAAAAAAAAAAAAAAACAATCAAACAATTAAATAAACTAATTGTCACTCCCTAATACTCTTAATGAAAACCCATTTTGTCAGTCATCGTTGTATTTGAATAATTTGAAAGTTAACTCATAAGTACACAGAAAAAGTAAATAAATTAAAATGACAGAAGAGAGACAGGTTGTTTTTATGAAGACAGCTGTTTATTTTCAAGAAATAAATCTTATGTTATAAATTAATTTACCAACTTTTGTATTATATTTAAAATATTTGGAAACGTTAAAGTCCAATGGGGTGAAGCACATTGAACCGAGGGCAATAAAAATTATTATATGACGTCTACAGAGAATTACCTAATTGACACCTCAATCATCAAAATCGGTTCATTAATAAGAGAGTTTTGCTGCTCACAAGAAATTCCTTACAAAATCTGTAAGATAGATTCTATGTGACTTATCAATATAGCCTTATAGATAAAGCAATAATAGAAAGAAAAATTCACTGATTCACTGAAACGGTTAGAGTATAGAACAAATATAGATAACCACAAACCTTCAAAAAAAAAAAAAAAAAAACGCCACAGATTCATGGCCAATGCCAATTTGGTTAACATCTACACATCAATTGGACATTTACAAAGAAATGTATAGAGCTAAAGGTTTTTGTAATTAAATATGACTCCAACTTTATTGTTTTGAACTGCCAGTGTTATTTTCATTTGACAAATTGAATACTAGTGTTGAAAAATAAAATAATATAGTGCCTCTAAACCAGACACTAAATGTAAAAAAAGTGTATCCAAATGTACTGAATAAAAATGAAAGCTTTAAAACTGAACACTTGTTAGTTAGGCCCACAGAAATAATTTAGTATTTGCTTAGTTTACAGGTAGTACGAACAATTAAAACAGACATTCAGTACCACTTTAACATTGAGTCAGTGACAACATTTTGTGCAATAATGTTATATAGGCCTGTCTTTGGTCAATTTATTTTCCAATTCTAGACACAAAATTCATATTAATTCACATAAAAAATATATTAATATATTGGGAAAATAGTCAATGCCTTGAATAGTACGCATGAAATCTATAGATAAATAATTAGACAAAGTTTTATGTGAAATATAGATTAGTAGGATATATTTCATTGCTTTGGCTACTTTATAACTAATTAGTGGTATGCAATTAATTGAAATTTAATGTATGTTTGAAATGAAGGTTAATTAGACAATTTAGTGTGTGTAGGCCTATTGTGTTTTGTCACTCAGTGAAACTAAAACAAATTTGGCAATGAAGTAAAACATTCAATTTTCATTTCTTGAAGAACAATAAAATTAATTTACATCAAACCTATTACTTTTTTTGTTAAATTTACCAGTAAAGGAACTGTTCATACTTCATATGTTGAAGAAAATATGTACATATATATATATATATATATATATATATATATATATATATATACATATATTTTTTTTGTTAAATCGGTAACCCTAGGAATTATAAAGAAAAGTTAGTATTAGAAATAAAAAACTATAAAAAAAATCAATCGTGCCCTCTTATTTTAAGTAGATACATAAATAAATTAATTGAAAAAAAGTCTTAACGATTAGCCACGGATTGACCAAAATGAAGAATTACCAGCATAGAAAATACAATGATGAGTCAGCAACCTTGAAATCAATCAACTATTACAAATTCTCTGTGGGAAGTCTGAAATGCCTCATCAGCAACCTGGATGTATTTTCCGCATGAAAAATTTACATTGTAGGCTTGGTATCAAAATTAAGTAAAATAGGTCTATAATGCTTGAAACTAACATTGATAGTTTGATGAATTTAAACAAGCTATTAAAAGTCATCAGGGACGTAGCTAGGCATTGGCGGTTGGGGCCCCCGCCAAGGGCGCAGAACGCATAGGGGCGCAAAATTGCCCTTGTTAAAAATTCAAGAAAACTAAAAAATTGTGAATTTTTAATCAAAGTATAAGAGTAATACTAAACTCCTTCACATTAACTTGCATACAATAAACATTATCAGAGTGAATTAAAAAACTGATTAGGCCTAAATAACTCTTTATTTCCTAATTTTGTTGTTTGGCTATGAGTTGGAAAGATTCCTCACCCTACCAGTTCGTAACGATCCGATAATTTTCGTTTGAATTGACTGTTACAATTGGCAGCGCTGAGCGCTCCCGTCTGGCAGACTGGTTGCAACCAAGCATAGTTACAAAAACTAGGCCCATGTATTTTTATGAAAGTTTTATCATTATTTTATTTTTCTTTTTACTTTTATTTGTATTTAGTAAGATTAATAAACAAAGTGGCATGTTTCGTAGATTAACTAGATCAAAAGCTAAAGGAGTCCTTAATCAGAGTTAACTTTTGATCGTCATTATAAAATTAGCTCACAGGATTTATTTTTTAGCGCAAAGTGCATTGAACAAATTAACACCTCTCTGATTTGTCAGTGAAGCAATTTTGTATTGAAACACGAAAAAGACTATAATAACTATACTTTCTAAATCAGTTTGTTTATATTGTTTAAAAAAACACTAATAAAATAAAGAGTGCAAAATTATAACTCAGACCGACAGCAGTTTTTTGCGTGATGCGTAGCCTGACTTCCTGTAGCCAACGTTCCTGATGTTGCAACCCAGCATGTCTCCAAATACAGAAATAATTTTGCCAGGAATGAAAACAGCCCACTTAATTTGCATGAAGGAAATTCTTGTAAAGCAGTTAGGCCTATGTATTTATAAAGTTACATAATAATGTAATGCTCGAAATTAGCAAATTGTTAAAATGTATTTTATTTTGATTTGCATCGTTATAAAAGCAGTGGTAGTTTTTGTGAAATTCAAAGTGTGTTAAAGTATTCTTGAGAATTTTCCTCTTATTTTCATATTAACTATATTTTGGCTGCGATCATTTTTTTATGAGATAGCCAAAATATAGTTATGCTTACAAAGCGTTTCAAATCACCCCAACACTTTCCTTTTTTACTTTCTCCCCCTATACCATAGTATAAGGAGAAAGTATTGTTTTCGTCAAAATTTTTCGAATTTGAGTTATTGGTGGATTTATCCATTTTGGTTCCCCCTGAGTCCAAAAAAGTGGTTTTCGGAGTGATGTCTCTGTGTGTGTGTGTGTCAGGATGTATACAGAGCTAGAGAATGCACCAATGGTCCGATTTTGGTGAAATTTGGTACGTAGGTCCACACCCATGATAATTCTAGGCGTTTTTTTCATTTTTTTGAATTTTTGATTTTTATGGGTAGTTTACCCCCAAAAACCCTAAAAAAAATGTGAAAAATCAAAATTTCTCAAAAACGGCTCTAACGATTTTGATTAAAATTTTTTGGTTTATTAAGCTTAAAATGGTGAATAAAATGACACCACCCGCATCTCCAAGAAAATGCGTGGTCAAAAGTTATGGAGTAAAATGTGTTTCAAAAATAAATTTTTTTATTTTCAAAATAGTTTGTTGTCTCAAAATAAATTTTACTTATCACCGTTGAATCAAGCTCAAAAAACTAAATAATCCAGTATTTTAAATTATTGCTCTACGTCAAGTGGTTGCAGAGAAAATTCAATATTTCGTTTAGCGGTAAACGCAGTACGTTGTTAAAAGTCACAGACGCGCGCAGTGTCAAACGAGTGCTGCTCAGCTGGTAGCTATCCGACAGTCATCAAAACATTAATGTTTGAAGCTTTTAACACCTTTTTTTATATCGTTGGGAGAAAGTATGTGTCAGTTACCTGATACCGTTTATTTATATGAAGGATAATATAATAATACTACCACAGCCAACGTAAACTCCTGCTCTCACTATGAAATTTCTAACACCGCCTCCCACTTAATGCTCCGGTCTACCTGAGACTGAATGCCGCCTCGCGCCCGCGGCCGTAGTGCTAGGCGTGTCTTATGGATGCATAGGTTTACGGGAATCGTGTTTTAAAATTGATTCATTACGATAAAGATTGACACTTAACTTTTTCTAAAAGTAGACAGAAGGATCTCGTCTTCTCTGGTTTTAGAATTTTTAAATAAAACTTCTAATTTTAGTTACAACTGTCTAAGATCATCTGTTTTCTCTAGTGGCAAGTATTATAGATGCAGAGGTTTACGGGGATTGTGTTTTAAAACCAACAAAGATTGGCTCTTAACTCTTCTAAAAGTAAAGAGACAGATCTCAGGGCATACAGAGCCCTTCCATTTAGATGGGAATTTTACCTAATTACTTTAGAAACAACTTCAAACCCAGCTCTATCTTATAACACCAAATCCATAAAAACTGTATGAGGAGTTCCTTGTACAAAAATACATGCCACCTATTAAATATGTATAGATTTATTCAGAAACAAAATAATGAACAAAAAATAATCATTCCAGTAAGAATGTAGGCTAAAATACCGTCCTCTAACTTCCCTCACAAAATTACTTGAGGGAGGTTGGAGGAAGCTTAGAGGAGGGTTTAAAGGAGGTTAGAGGAAGGTTTGAGGTGAGGAAGGTTTTCCGTTCTGTAATTTGTGTTTATTCGGTGATGATTTTATCGACTTTAGTTCATACAGCAAACTGGACCTAATTCCATAACTAAATAAATAATATGGCAGATGGTACAATACAGCAATACTGGAGTATATTCCCCATATCGATAAGTTAAATAATACTCATCCTCATAACCAATCAGACAAGTAGAATAATCAAGTTGTAAATAGAACTAATTGTTGAATGAAACAGTCCTATAATTTGAAACACAAAAACTGTAGCCTAGGCTATGCTAAATCTGGAATAGACTACCTTTTTAACAAGCCTTGTCTTCGCTATATTGTCAGTGAGAGGATGTGTCGTCATGTCGAAAAGGAAAAAGTTTGTTTTTTCTGTAGTTAGAACACCTTTTTCGACAAGATTTTTCGCGAGTCGCTCACGCACATTCCTCAGCTGGTACCGCATTTTCAAGGGATTCCAAGTTTCTCCTAAAACAGAGGGGAAAACAAATGTACAATTTGATAAATATCCTAACAAATGCAGGAAAAATACAACATTAAATGTAAAATTAAATAAAATCTCATACTTTACATATAAATAAACTGATAAGATTCAAGATACTTTGATATTGAGACACCGAGGTAATTAAGGCAGGAAAAAAACAGAATGAGTTGTTACTGGCTGGGTAGCTGAGTGGTTAAAGAGCTCGCCTTTGAATCTGAAGGTTGCCGGTTCGATCCTGAGAAAAGTTAGTGCTTTTTGATGGTTCGATATTGGCTGCCTTTGGTTATTGGGCTATTAATTAATGATCCTGACAAATGAAACAGCTGATATTTGTCAGTAACAAAGCTACACCTCATCTGATCCATTACAATCATCACACTCATCCCTTCAGTCATACTCACCTTAAAATACGCACCACAGAGTGCGTCGGTGTTTCAAATCAAGTATCTAAAGTAAAGTATCTAAGTATAGCTTTTGTATGAGCTCATTTACAAGCTCCTGATTGTACCTGATTACAACCCACTAAAGCATGTGGTTTAATAGCCCAGTCAAAATAGTGTGTGTCGGAAGTAATTACAAATTTTTCACAGTTGAATGACTATGATAAGGTGTGCATTTCCCCAAAAGTCCCAGAAAATCTCCCTTGAGCTTTACGCCCTACACCCCTTTAAAGTTAAATTTGCAGTAACTTATGTCAGAAAATCAACTGAGGTTTTGTAATAATAAAAGCAATTGAAATCGCATTTATTTTATTTTATTCCCAATAAAATGTTCTACAAAAAGTGTCATAACCACTTGTAACAAAAAACATTATTGTTTTGTGGCAAAACCAACACAATAATAAAAAATCTATTTTATTCTTTACATGATTTATTAAAAACACTCCTCTACAGCTCCTTTGTTTGATGGTAAAAATGAAGCTTGTAGAGAAATTGTTTAGATTTACAATAATATAAATATCACTATGTTTAACTTTAAGATTATGAGTAAAATTGTGTTTTATTTAATGGTGACAGTAAAAACAGGGGTTCTTGGCCCCATTTCAATATGTTCATATTGACTTTTTTTAATGTCTTCCCCTCCTATTTGGTCCACAAAGGATGGACATTTCTGTACATTCTGTACGTAAATGCAAAGGATGGACACAGAAAATTGAACTTCAAACATCCATATTGGGTTAATAGAAAGTACTTTATTTTGTGATACATTAGTATGATTTTTTTAGCCCCGCTGGGGGATGGTCCACTAACTTAGCAGGGAGTCTACTGAACCCCACACTAAAAATTCCTGTACATTTAAGGACACTTACAAAATATTTAACAACATTTATACATCGGTTTTTACCAAAACAATTTGCAGTAGGTCTATTATTTTAGTTACCGGTAAGTTTTTCGTTGGACTAAAAACAGTTCCGCAGTAAACAAACCCCAGATAACATTGTTCTGAATTTTAATGTTATATTTTACAATGTGTCAGACCAAAGAACACAAAATAGTATTTACTTTAACATTATATGACCTAAGCTTGAACATAAGTTGGTAACACGGGCTAAATAGAACAGTTGATTTTACATCCCTTGGGTTGTAAAAAATATCTTAATCTTGTAGAAAAAAACTGTGGCCTTGGTAAACAAAAATCAAAGGAACTAGGCCTAGACCAAATTGAATAGTTTACAAATCACAAAAATATTTTGACAGGGATGAAAAGTGAAAAGCTGTTGATTATGACAACATAGGCTATATGTATTGACCAATTAGGCCTAGTTCAAGTACCACCTCAAATACAAAGTTACGTCCATACAAAACTAAAATATGAAAAAGGCACTTAGTGTAAACTTTTTTTATTTGGTCAGGGAAAAAGTTGTAAAAATAATTAAAGGACTTTCTTAAATCTTTTCTTCAAACAGTTTTTATAAAGTGAAAGGTTTTCTCAGAATAAGTTATTAAATCTAAACCTGGCGTGTCGCAGAAGATTTTGGAGAAAAGCATCTTTATTTCTGTTGTTCAAAGTGATATCTAAACGTTTTAAAAATCCCGTTCATAAATGTGGGGTATTCATACTCATCCTCAGGATTATTTATTATTAATTAAGCTATTTTCCTCTAATAAACACTTCATACAGTGATTAACGCGAACCACCAAACAGTTTTTTAGGCGATGCAGTGGGATTGGACAGTGTTGCATAGCCTCTAGTCGGTAGCACGCAGGACTGTGGAGAGAAGGGCTAGCCAACTCCCATTGATGTAGATGCTCGCCACGCGATCCCGACCTCTCTTCCCCACCCCGCCCAGCCCTTGGAGGAATTATATATAAGGAGAGGCCACGCGGGGCTAGAAGCGAAGCTGCCACGCCGCGCCCCGAGTGGTGGGGCTAACGAGTCGTTGAATCATGAAAGTTTAAGATTAATCAGTTGTTTTAAATGACAGAATAGTTTTTAGGGAAAGACTTTAAATATTTGTTGGTTTTTAGGTCTACAATAGGTCTATATTTGTCAAGCTGAAGAATAACTTTTGTTAAGCTTAAAAACGTATTTTAAAAACGTAAACTTAATACAATTATAATAAAAGTAATCATAATTAGTAATTTTTATTAATACTAGGGGATCGTAGGGGCAAAGGCTCCTAAAAATCAAACTGGTGATGTTATCTCCAAAAGCAAGTTTCGTTTCATCACCTTCTTGCACTGTATTCTTCTCAAGCTGTACTGTGAATTTATAAGCTTGGATTTTCTTATAAAATATTACCTAATATTGATAGATCTTTTGGGCGGTATCAAATCAGTAACAAAACAATAATCTCCCCTGTATTGAAATATAGAAGTCTTTTGGGAAAAAATAAAATTCATTGAACCATTATAGAGCCGGACGCAATAAAAATATATTTAAACATGTACCGTACATGATGAATTTGTAACTCAAATAAATAAAATAGTTCAATACTCTATGACAAAATGGTTATTAGCCAAAATATACTGTACACTTCTGTATCAGACAAGAATCCCTGTGCCCCCCATACTATCCGAGTCCCCCATGCCCCATTCCCCCGTGTACCCCGTGCTTCCAGTACGGGGCCCATATGCCCCGTATCCGGGCCACTCCGTGCTATCGCGGGCCCCATATGCCCGTGGGGCCCGCGTGTTCTCTATGCCCCCACACCACCATACACCCCCTGCCACATGTGGCCCCATGTTCTTGTACTCCATGCCCACCGTTCTTCCCTATGCCCCCCCCATGCTTAACTACCCCCCGTGCTACAAAGTCCCTCGTCCTCCTTGTACCCTTAAATGCTCCTAAGTCTCCCACTTTCCCATGCTCTCGTGCCCCATGTCTTTCAATCTACCATGTACTCCCGTAGACCCTCTATCATGCATGCCTCTTCCATGGCCCTCGTTTCCCCCATTCTCCCGATGCCCCCATCCCCCCGTTTTTCTAAGTGCCCCCACGTGCCCCCCCCTGTCCTACCTCATACGTTTCCCCTGGGAGCCGTGTGCCCTCTAATGTTCCCCCACCTCCTTACCCCTGTCCCCATATCCACCTTTCTTCCCCATGCCACCAAAGTCCCTCGTGCCGTTGCATCCCCATGGCCCCATGCTCCCGTGCCACCAGTTTCTCCCATCCTCACGGTGCCCGTATTTCCTCTCCGAGCCCCCGTGCTCTCTTTGTACCCCTTTCCTGAACATGCCCCAATTCCTCTTACCTCCCTCCACCTACCGACTTCCCTCGTGCTATGATTGTAGTCTATTTGTCTGTTCGTTCAATGAAGTAGGACATTGATTAATATATTTTTCGTTTTCGCACTCTGACATTTTTATGAATAGCTCACTGTTTTATGGATTAACAGGCGTTTATTGTTTACATACTACGTGCCACGTAAAGAAAGAAGCAGAGAATGGATAAAACAAAATATCCCTCACAAAGAGTTTATCCAATGTTAGTAGTTTACATGAAATATTTTAGTAAAAAATGTGCACTTACAGTACACTCTCGTTCAATCGGAACTAATGTGGCGGACGGCCGGTTCGGATGTCAAAAAATTCCGATGAAGCGGAGTCCGTCGTGAGTCATCATTTCCCGCCCGTAGGGGTGACCTATCGTGATTGTATTCACTCTTGTTTTAAGATAACCCAAGAGATTTGATGAAAGTATGGCACTCAAACTTTGAACATGGTAACAATGAACCTATAGGAATAAAAACAACGCAGGAAATAAAGATCCAAAATCGTCACAGTATTCTCATGTTCCATATTCATATTCCACTCATATTCCAGCAGTCAACTGACTTCCACGTAACACAGGCGCAGTCGCGACGCGAGACAGACTGAATGACTGTTTGGGAAGCGGTCAAAACGGATGTTCACTTCTTGCCCTCTTCCTCTTTCTATTTTTGTGAGGAATACTCCACGGCCTCGTAATCACATCGATGGGTACAGATTATGGAAAACGCCTGATGACGTTTGATGCAAAATGTCATACTTCACTGTTGTGCGGATAGAACGAATGGAAATTGAAGGCGCTAAACGGAAAAATGATTTATTTTGTAAGAAAAAAAATTAATGATATGCAGATTTTCAGTTCCGATGAAGCAGAGTTCGGATATCGCCGAGTCCGATGAACGAGAGTGTACTGTAATACCACGATTCAAATCCAAAGATTAAATATACAATATTTAAAGCAGCAACATAATAACCAAACGACAAATCACTGAGTAAAGACAATATATTATTTTTTTATATCAACCACACCACGGCCAAACCACTTCAAACTGTGGTATATTCAGCACACAAAATAGATAGGGTCCCAAAAAATGAATCTACGGTGGATCCGTAATTTTTTCATCACTCTTTCTCCTTTTTTATAGATGCATTCATGATGAAGTAGTCCTTTACATCATGAGTTGCATTGCCAAATTTAAAAAAGTTATAATTAAGTTATCTTAACTCAAAATATCTCCTCAATAACCAGCTGAGTTTATGATAAATAATATTCACTTGAACATATGCTTTATAACACGTGTATGTCGAAGAATCTTCTTCCCATTAGATTAACATTGGAACTTCAAGGTCCATTGGGCAAAGCCCAGGTAACTTTTGATGATTCTGATATTTTTCCTTGCGTCCTTGGACCTCAAGCTTTAAAATGAGCCATCATATGTGCCCTATCTTTCTTCTAACTCGAGATATTTCGTGGGGACCGATTCGCTTACGGAATTATATATATAGATTAATAAATCATGCCAATTGTGCTGATAACCTTAAAAGGTAGTTGTTCTTGTTGGTATAGATAGTCTACTAAGTTGTTAGTATTCGACAAACAATTGTTTATTGTTGATAAGTTAGTTTTAACTTATCGTACCCTAAATTTTGTACTTCTTATTATTTGGTTATTTTATTATTATTAATCCATTAATATTAATTATGATTAATTAATTGTAAGCCAATAAATTACAGTCCAATACATTGGAAATGATTCTGAACATCACTTAAAGAGTTGTAAACTTTACTGTTTTTTACAAATTGTAATAAGCAATTTACATTAAAAAATATTAATTCATGTATTAATTTTTGTTGATAGTATTATAGGCCTACTACACAATAAAATTAATTTTACTGTAACACATATATATTTAGATAATTTGAATTTTGTTTTTATGTATTAAAATAATCTCTTTAATATAGTTCTTTTGCTTTAATGTCCTTTAATAAATTAAAATATATGTTTTATCTAGGAACAAAATTATATCACCATATAGAGAATTTAATCCTCTTTAAAAATGCAAAAGATGGACTATTTGATTTGCCTGGTGTGCTCAGGATTTTAATTCAAAGTTGCGCGCGTCACGTTTTTTCCTATCTCTCCCGTGTTACAGCGGCGGCACCATGCCACTCTACGGCCGGCCGTGCCACTCTAGTGAGGGGGAGCGGCCGGCTTCACTTTAGCACTGTATATCCATAAGGCCGGTTCCTACGTGGGCGACAGATGCGACGCTACAAGAGTTACAAAATTTCAAACAAATGTATAAGCATTGGAGCGTTCTTAGTGGGCGACAGCAGCGACAACAATTTACAATGTATAACGTTATGGCGATGCAAGCTTGTCGCTGGTGTCGCTCCCGTCGCGTCGCATCTGTCGCCCACGTAGGAACCGGCCTAAGAACATGGCCACTCCTTAAATTATAATTCCTCCAAGGCCCAGCCCCACCGCTCAGTAACGTCGACTCAGGACAACCGAGCCGTATACGCCATGCTGTTAGCATTGTTTACTGCATATTCTATGCTGTTTTTGGTAGTTTAATATGGTTATGTGTTGATTAAATTTTTGTTTAAACACAGTATTAGGCCTACACCATACTTTTAATTTGTAATGTACGTGAGTGAAAACTTCTGAACAGATTTTGTTATTTTGTGCCAAGAGATTTGTCTTTTTCTCTGGATGATTTGAAATGTATGTGAAAATGCTATATAAAACCGTAAAAAATTCAAACTTGGCAAATTCAAACAATTTTTTACGATTTCTGGTCGGTTGGATTATTCTTTCAGCAATGTCCTAAATTTAAGTTTAACACCATTTGCCGATTAAAATCACTTTTTTGTAAACAAAGCAGACAATTTGACAAATAGTATAGTATACCAAAGCAAGAAAAAGCTGCTGTTGCATTGAAGGCAGTAAAACTAAATATATAACTTTATAACAGTCTTAATATTTCAATTGCATTGTTATCAAGAATAATTTTGAACTTAGACATAAACTAAATCCATGTTGAAATAATTTGTAAATGTTCTTAGATAACCTTAATATATAATGCATTTAATACAAAATGTGCAACAGAGGTGCGAGCGCCCTCACAGTGGGAGTGTGCGTCGTTCTAGAGTGCTGTCCCCGATGCCACGTCACAGCAGAGGGGGGAGCGGGGATCGCGTTCCGAGCGCTTGTGGGCTAGCCCTTCTCTCTACAGTCCAAGGTTGCATAGGAAAAATACTTAACGGTTGCTTTGTGCTCAATTATTTGACAAATTAAAAGTGTTATGAAAAAATTTCAATTGCAAACATTTTGATTAACACATAATCTGAAAGTTTTGCTGCTGCAAGTTTGATAGTTGTTTTGAAAAGGGGAGAAAACTTCTCACATCTCATTTCAAAAAAGCAAATACGGTAATAATGTAGGAATCAGTTTATAATAGTGAACGCAGAAAAGCAAAGATTACTCCTCTTGTTACCTCAGTAGAAGGTATACTCAGGAAAGAATTCACTCATCTGCTAAGAGCCGTGGAAGAGAGGCCGTCTGAAAAATGTCAAAAGCCCTACAGCATAATAGCCATTATGCTGATAAGAATCTAGAATGATAGCCAAAACAAACTGGATAAGACAACTGGACAAGAATCACATGTGCAATACTGAGGGCAACGAGCATGTGAAGAACCAGGAGAAAGTGGAGATCTGCCAATAAATTTTATTTTTGCATCCCGTACATTTTATATTTTAATAAAATCCTGATGTTCAGAAGTTATTTATAAGGGTTAAAATATATCAGGTTCAGTCTTGTTAATTAGTTTATGAGCAGAGTGCAAGCGTGTGATTGACGGTGCACGCACTGTAAAATCCAGTAATTTGAGCTTTCTTGCCTGCCCTCTTTCTGCCAGCAGTGCGGGTTCTGTAAAGGATATGAGTGATTCCAGGTTTATGATGAAACAACTAATTATGTAATGGTTACAGTACTCTTATGGTTAATTTATAGTTACCGGTTAAATAATCTATCCAACATTGTGTGGCTTCCAGGAGGATCAGTTTCTTTCATTCTTTTCAAAGCTTCATCCAAAAGCACATCTCCAGTGGGAGTATCGTTCTTCACCAGCACCTTACGATTTAGCAGGCTCTTACGGCGCATGCCTGCTTTTTCAAGTTCTACTCTTCCTCGTAAACCTAGCTCTATTAATATACAGCCTCGAAGACCACTAGACAAACAGTCATTCCAAAATGATGTGTATCCCTGAAACATTTAAGATTAACATTTAGTCAGTAAAAAATTATAACAATACATGTCCTATAGGCCTCTTTAAAGATAAATACAGAGTGCCAGATTGTGTTTTAAGAAATAGGCTAAGGGTGGTAGTTAAATGGATGAGCAATGGCTCAGTAGGCCTATTGGAAAAGTTTAGGCCTGGTTTATGTGATTAAGTTGTAATTAGGCCTAACGTGTGTGTTACAGTTTTATACAGTCACACGGACAATGTTAGGAGGATTTATATATTTTTTGCAAAAAATACATCTCTTATAAAGTTAAATTTAAGAAAATTTAAATAATCTCACAAATCTGAAAATCTGCTTAATCCGAAATATCCGTCTATTTAAATACCTTTACTTTTAAAGAGGAAAATCAAGAAAACCTGGTCTTTTTAGAGAAAAAAATCATCATTTATTGTTAAACAAAAAGTTAATTGGACCACATTACACAGTTGACTCTGCTGCAAAAACCAGCATAAAATAGCAAAGACAGTTTATTAGACATTGTTAATGTTGATCTGTTGTCAGCTTGTGTATACAGCATAGAACATATAACCTAAACACAAAATAAACTTAGGGTTACAGTAAAGGGTTAACTTAGTTAATTCGTACAGACAACACACAGAAGGAAATAATAAGTTAATAAATCAGCGCCAACAATTCATAAACAAAACTTGAACTGCGCGATCCAGTCCTACTCAAAAACACTGATTTTCAACACAGCGCAAAGTCTGATGAACATATTTGGAATGGGGAATGGGAGAGATGACAGATTATACTGCGGTGGGGGGGGGGGGTATTTTTTTATAACACTGTCTCCGAGTCAGTGGTCGACGGACAATGGATATCTTTCCGGCCATAAGTGCACCTGTTGCGGACTATACTTACTGAAGAGCTGAGAGTTGGCATTAGCAGATGGCTCCATAGTTATTTAAGATATCGAGCATGCCTTATCGCCAAAATAAGATGTATATTACATGGTTTGTCCATTCAAGAACTTGATTAAATAACAACAAAAGTCAACAAAATATCCTCTAAACTAAATGATACGATAAGTAAGTTATAATTTACGCATTACATAATCTTTTACTGTAATTGTGATACATCTAGTACCGGTAGGCCTATCTGCTTATCCGAAATCACCTTAACAGAACACTCAAACAAGGTCCCAATTAGTTTTGATTGCGAGACTCTACTCCATATCTTTAACCATTGAGCTTCCCTTAAATTTTTTAACCAAACTTTATTTTTATCATTTTAGACCACTCTGTGAACAAAGGATACAATACTAAATACACATTACCCCAATAGGAATATTTTACTACAATAACAACTCGGTGCATCCTCTCACACATGGGGGCACACACATAAGTAAGTTCTGTGTTCTCAGTTACACGGTGGGACGCACACGGAAGTTAAATACTTCCTGACAAAAAACATTGGTGTGTACAAGTCAAGTAATAAAAAATGGTAAAAAATTGAAGCAGTTATGGAGCAGTTTTTGGTGAGTAAGTTTAAGTAGAAACTACTTTTATAAGCCACCAACTGCCTAAAGAAAGATTTTTAATGACAACTCTCTACACAATTCTATCAACTCTAGGCTACAGGTCAAGGCTACTTCTGTAAAATTTGGGGTCATGCCTAATTTAAGAGTTTAAATTTGGTAGCCTAAAGGAGGAAACACAGTGGAATAAAACATGTAGGCCTAGGTACAGTAGCCTGAGTTTAAATTGCAACCACATGATGGCAAAAGTTTGTTATCAAATCTTTTGCTTTTACAAGGTTTGCAATCTTATTGTTTGCAAATCTAGTTCATCCATCTAATATGTCCATTCGCAATAGGCTAATATAAACTGCTTTCAAGGAGTCAAACACAGCCCAAATTTAGTTAACTTTTAAACATATTCAGTCTGATATTAAGAAACCTTTCATGTCTTAAATTAGATGTCAGCGAAATTGGATTTTTAATCAAATTTTTGCTGACCATCTAACGGCCAACACTCAAAATTATTTTAAAATAACAAATAATCTGACACCATTGTACAATTGCAAAAAAGAATGAAATGTCAGCTCTGGAAAACGATGAAATTTAGCCTATAAGGCCTCAAAAGTTTGCCCTCAAGATTATTAAATGACCAATGCACCCTCTAAGTCAAATATCCTGTTTGAAACAATAATTAAATTAAACAGGAAGAGCGATGCCATAAATAGGTGAAGCCCAAGGTCAAAGTTCAAGTGATAATGCCCACCAACCTCCAGTTGAGACTCGGCACCCAACATGCGCGCATCTTTGTTCATTGTAGGCCCTGCACATTTATTTATTGGTGATTAAATGTTTTTGTGTTTTGTGTGCTGTTTTTAAACTTCAACCCTACCATAAAGTGATGCATGGTACCTAGTCAAAAAGTTTATGTGTGGAAATGAGGACGACGGCCTAGGAGTCGAAACGCATACAGTAGGCCTAGTCCATCATAGGAATTAAACTTAGGCTACCTGAATCCTACGGCATACAGCTTCAGGTATTTAACCTTTATTATTCGTCTGTTTGATCCGGAAAACAACTCAATATGAAGCCACTTGATTTTATTGTTAGTCTATGAGTTTTAAACATTGATGTCCGTAACAACAACAACGACAGAAAAAAAATAACGGAACGGTTAGATTATTACTATTAAATACATTTCTTACCTCAATATTGTTGTTGATTCAATTGTTTTCATGACACAATTTGAATTGCAAAATCAAAATTTTAACCATCGATAATAACAATGGAATAGGATAAGAAACAAACTTTTGCCAGTATTAACTAGCCTAACTTACACCAACAAAGACTAGACTTGGGCCTACTATTAATTTTAGGTTTAGGCTAAGAATCTCAAGGTCTAAGATTAAGTTACATTTAAGGTTAATTAGGCTAAGTTGGGCCTGTAAGTTAACTTATATCTTTTATTTTCACTTGTGGGATCAAAGGACTATAGACATACAAGCCCACTAGACAAATTATTAAAAAAAAACTTAGAAATACCCTACGACTATAAGTCTACTACTTAAAAGGAAAATGAATCTTGGACGTTTGGTAGAATTCCCAGGTCTAGGCTACGTCAACAAACGTGCCCAACACAGCATACGGCTACGCTAAGCATAGCTGAGTTATTATCGTACCTCTTTGTCTTTCAATCCTAGAAGCAACACTTCCTCCATTAATGTAAGTCTTGTTTCCTTAGAATCGCCGTCTTCAGTTTCGTCTTCCATTTTCGGACTTCTTAACATCAAAATTTTCTTGACTTTCTCTTGATGACAGACCAGACGACTCACGGTTTATATTACGCCTTTGCACAAGACCTTCACTGCGATTCATCATGTCACCAGAAACTTAAATTTTCTCTGAACAATATCCGGCAAGGACTACGCGAAGTCCTTTTCACTGGACAATCGCAGCATATTAATTTTCACAAATACGCCTAAAATTTACAATAAGATGGAGGAACAGTCTGCAGTCTGCAGTCAAAATTAGTTTGATGATGTTTCACGTTTCACTTCACACTCTCCAACCCAAATGACATCAAATGTCAACATATGACTGAGGTCAACGCCTTTTAAATTTTACTATTTCAATTTCACTTAAAATAGTACTATAAAAAAATGTGTAGTGCAAAGAGAATTTATAAGATTCAAGGATTTATTCGCCTTAAGTTCATGGTACAATCAGCATCGTCAAATAAACCGTTTAACAGGTTAATTCCATTTCGAAGTAAAACTAAGTTACAGACTATCTAACTCAAATGTAACATGAAAATCAAAACATACTGACTGCCAAGAGGAAAAGGTGGTCAATGGGTCAAGCTGGATTTGTTCGGGTTATTGTATAGTATTTTACATACTAAATAAATTTAGTATGTAAAGTCAATGCTACTACTTAGCCTTACACAAAGTTTATTAATATGGTATCCCATGTCAACTTGGGTTCTATAAAAAGCCTATCGTAACTTGACAAGGTCACTATGGTTTCGTGATAATTACAAAGAAAGACTAAACATTATTTCCTCTGTTTTTGTGTCATTTATAGCCATAATCTATCCAGCTCGGGCAAATTTACAGGCTCCAGTCACTTCAAAGAAAGTATTATGTGTGATGAATGGCCTCAACTACTTGGATGTACTGTACCAGTTGCTGAATTTGAAATTGTTTATGATCTTTCACCATTCCTCCTGCGAGTCACAAACTGTGTTTGACATGCTTTTTCCTTTTCAAAGTTCTGAATAACATGATCAACTGTCCGCCAATTCTACAGATGATGAATCTCAAAATACCAGCAAGAACGAGAAAACAGTGTAGATATGTTTGAGCCAGGATTTATGAACACCAGCAGCTACCTGCCACACTCTCCTCTTCCAAGGATGCAGAGAATCGCCAACGACTTCGGTGATGAGTTTTGCGACTTCTTTGGAGATTCCCTCTGGCTACATTCAGACTTTCAGCGTTTCGCTCTCTTCTCTCTGGTGTTGAGTGTTACTCAACTACTGGTATATGTGATGTGGTGATGAGTGAAATGTGATTTTGGCGGTGAATTTATTGCTCATGTGGTGCCTTTAAAAGGACCACATGAATGCCTTTTGTGTGTTGGAATCATCCAGTTTCCATTCCATTCTTTTTCTTTCAGAATGGATGAGCACCTTGTGAAGGGCTAGGTGGTGATTTTAGAGGGCCACATGGGCACTAAAAAAAAGTGCTGAGTGTTAGTGTTGAGTATAACATCACTCACTGAAAAAAAACAAACAAGGAAATAGTATGTTTATTGTAGTATTTCATCTAAGTTATAGTTTTTGTTAATGTTGTATTGATTTTGTTGTTATTGTACTACTTTTTATTATTATGTTGTTATCTGTATTATGATATTAATTCATTAAAAAAAAAAAAATGTTATTACTTGTTATGCGCAATTGTTCTCCTTTGCAATTCGTTATGATTGTGTAAAATGTGTGTACCGTGGAAACAGAATAAAATAAAATAAAATAAAAATACCGTATTGCACATAAAACCGTTTGAAGCTCAACTGCTCCTATGTAAATTAAAAAGAGTGCCAATCATCAGAATAAAAATAACTAGTATACGTGTTGCTCAAAATCGAGCAATTTATTTTAATACAATACAAATGTTAATATTAGCTCTAAAGTACCAGGTTAACCGAGCCTTGCTCGTTGGTTTTAATTCACTTTTGTTATAGTGTCATGGTAAGTAAACGGTATCAGCTAACTGACACATACTTTCTCCCAACAATATTAAAAAATGTGTTAAAAGCTTCAAACATTAATGTCTTGATGAATCAGTCGGATAGCTACCAGCTGTGCAGCGCGAGTTGACAATACGCGTGTCTGTGACTTTTAACAACGTACTGCGTTTACCGCTAAACAAAAAATTGAATTTTCTACGCAACCACTTGACGTAGAGGCAACAATTTAAAATACTGGATTATTTAGTTCTTTGAGCTTGATTTAATGGTAATCAGTAAAATTTATTTCAGGATAACAGCTATTTTGAAAATAAAAAAAAATTGATTTTTTAAACACTTTTTATTTTATAACTTTTGAACGCGCATTTTCTTGGAAATGCGGGTGGTTTCATTTTATTCAGCATTTTAATCTTAATAAATCACAAAATTTTAATCAAAATCGTTAGAGCCGTTTTCGAGAAATTTTGATTTTTCACGTTTTTTGAGGGTTTTTTGGGGGTAAACTACCCTTAAAAATAAAAAATTCAAAAAATGAAAAAAAACTCCTGGAATTATTGTGGGTTTGGACCTACATACCAAATTTCATACAAATCGGACCATTGGGGCATTCTCTGGCTTTGTTTACATCCAGACACACACACATCCACACAGACACACACACACACACACACACACACACACACACACACACACACACACACACACACACACACACACACACACACACACACACACACACACACACACACACACACACACACACACACACACACACACACACACACAGACATCACTCTGAAAACCACTTTTTTGGACTCAGGGGGCACCAAAATGATAAATCCACCAACAACTCAAATTCGAAAATTTTGACGAAAACAATACTTTCTCCATATACTATATGGTATAGGGGGAGAAAGTAAAAAGCAATTCAATTTCCACCAACAACCAACTATACCTCTTCACAGTTAACAGCTATTTCAAAAAGTCTTGCTTTTAACATTAATATTTATTTCTTTGTTTACATTTCGTTACCAAAATAGCATCCCATAAGACTAATGTTAAAAATTACGATTTTAAAACTAAATTTTAAACCAAATTTGATTTTTTCTGGGGTGTGAGGCTGTTTCCAAACTTATTTTTGGGCCAAAACACTCTTTAATGCAAACTTTAAGCAAAATCTAACCGCTAGATTTCGAGATCGTGGAACACACATCCCTTCAGACATTCCTCGTATTATCATTGACTTTAGTGTAGTCAATGGTATTATAGTATAGGATAAATGACATCCGACCAAACCAATATTGTGAATATTCTTTTTTTTTTCTCTCTTTATTATGGCTCGAGCATTAACCAAGAAGCCATCAAACATTACAAGTTATAACAGAACAAACAGTTACAAAGAACAAAAACACATACAAAGAAAGTCATTGTAAATAACACATTAAATCTACTCTTGCATTTCCACTATAAATTTAGAACTTTTGAATATTAAATTTTCTTTGAATTTGGAACAAAAAATCAACTATATGAGAGTAGTGGGGTTTTTGCCGGTTCTGGCCCATTTCAAGGCCAAGCGGTTCGATCCGGCAGGTGTGGTTGACAGTGATGGGTGTGTTTTGTAGTGGGTCAAGGCCATCCGGAGGGAGTTTTAAAAAAGCGGAGCCGCGAGGGGCTCAGTCGGGGCGGGGACTCCGGGACGGGTCGGATCGGGGGAGCGGGAGCGGCGGGCCGAGGGAGGGTTTGTTTTTTAGTTTATTTATTTTAATTAATTTAAATTAAAATAGTGTCGTTGTTGTTGTTGTGCAGAGAGGCGTTGGAGCGTCGTGCACCGTTGACGCAGTGGTAGACGCCGAAGGTGATGGCGAAAAGGAGGTAGACGCACAGCATGCACAGTACGCATTTGAACAGTTGCAGCAGGCGGACCATGCCTTGTGGTTCGCCGTTTCCAATTGCAGCCTGTTGATCTCCAGTCTGAGTCTGTCCTCCTCCAATCGTGATCTGAGCGTAACGTCGTCCATCATGTCTGTGTGTGCGTGTTTTTTAGTTTGTGGTGGGGGAAAAAACGGGAGCGGTGTTGATGGTAGGAAAGTCGGCGATGAAATGAGAAGCGAAGACGAATGCAGTGCATATTTATTGTAGAGTGGTGGGGGGGTGAAGAGGAAAAAAACAGTTGTCTTCGACTAAACCTCATCGTCAGCTGTGTCGGAAGGTGCAGCCTCGGAAGGTGGAGGAGTGCCGCCTGCAGGTTCGATGTCCTCGCTCTCCATCTCCTCGCATTGTGGACAATTGTAGGAGATCTCCACAGTCATGGTGATGGTGTTGTTGGGAGCGCTGACTACGTCACTCAAAGTTTCAAAAATATCCTTCAAGTCTTGTTGCGACTTTACGGTAAATGTATTTGTACTTGTCGCTAAAGGAAAGCCGCTCATCGTTCGGGAGTCGGCGAACAAATGGCGAGCGGAGGTGAGGCGGCCGCCTATATTCGGTAGGGGTACCGTGGTGGGGGAAGAAAAGAGTGGGGGGAGGACAGCGGTGGGGCGAAGCCCGGGTGGGGGAAGAAAAGAGTGGGGGGGAGGACAGTGGTGGGGCGAAGCCCGGGTGGGGAACGAGGGAACTTCGGTCATCGCAGTTCGCCGCGAAACGCCGTCGGGATAGGTTGTGGGAGCCGTACGAAGATAAGCGCTAGCTGTAACACAATGTAGAAAATAGTAATACTTTGTTTGTAAATTAAATATTAAATTTATATTTAACCAGAGCTTGCATTTCTTGTTCCTCGTCGTTTAATTCAACAATTTTAACACCATTAGTAGTCTGTTCCTCTTCCTCTGCACTTTGCGACGATGAAGACATGGAGGTGCCAGGAGAAGATGACGAGGATGAAAATATTGTGGTAGGATTGACATATTGCACCGTGATGTTGATCCATCTTAAAGGATAGCTATCAATGACTGTCAGTAAGTTTTGGAATAGTTCTTCCATCTCTTCTCTGTTGGTAATTAAATGTTGAAAGGAAATGAATTTATCATCCATGTTGTTGTCAGTGCGAGTAATGAAATAAGAATGAGAAGCGTATGGAATGATCCGTAGAATATATGTTGTAAAAAAAAGTGGTGGGGGTAATCTCAAGGTCAATCAAATGGAATTTTAAAAAGGGCTGCAGTCAGTGACTACAGCTATACATCTGAAGCTTCAACAGGATCAGAAGACCAATCTGATCTGTACTTGCACGCACTTATGATGCATGTACAAAAGTCGTCTTTATAATATGCATTGCACTTTCGACAAGTGGCAAGTTTTTGCGGATGAAATTTGATACACTTCTGGGGACAGCAAGTGTGGAAGTATCGTGATTTATAAATCTTGAAGGTTCGCAATTCTGGTGGCGGTAGTTGCTTTGTCTTGCACTTGCAGTAACAGGATCCGAAGAATTCGCACTTTGTACAAGCTAATCCGTCTACCATCCATCTTCCTAAATCTGTGCATTTCTGTTCACAACAGTAGCGCGGTGCGTCCTCGTTGTTCTTCTCCTCCATGTTGCCGCTTCCAAGTGTTGGCAAGAAATGAAGTTGTACAGTGTAGGATAGCGTGTTTTATAGATCAATAAAAGTGGTGGGGGTAATCTCAAGGTCATCCAAATGGAGTTTTAAAAAAGATCATCTTACAAATGTAAGATGTTTTTTTTTTTTTTATTTATGATGCTGGCTTGTCCTTTTCTTCTTCTTCTTCTTTAGGTTCTTTCTTAATATTCTGTTCCTGTTCCTGCTTGTTCGCTCTAGCCATGGCGATGAGTTCTTCAGTGGATAGCGGGTGCACTTCTGGAAACTTCAGGATCAGTTTTGGTTGGAACCCTTCTCTAGTCAATACACTGAGATCGGCGCTCATCTCTTCTACGGTTCTATAGTCCTTTCCGTAGATCTTCCCATTGAATTCAATCATCATTCGGTATAACATGGCGGCAGTGGTTGTTATCGCTGCGACCGTAGGAGAGCAAGTGATGATTCTGTTGGAGTTGATCCCTCGTTTTATAGCGAAATTTTACAGCGAACCCTTGTTGACGTCATGCTTTGTCATTTAGTAGTATTTGTGGAATTTGACATTGGTTTGAGTAGATGGAGCGGATGTTGTCGCCGCCTGTGTGGGAAAGAACAATTCTTCATCGCAGAAGTTCTGTTTGGAGAACACCCT